>JAYKKT010000049.1:5875000-6052500 GCA_036023115.1 Brasenia schreberi
TATTTTTATAATCTTTTTAATGAAAATAAAGATGTTAGTATTAGTTTAGGAGTTTTAGCCAAGTCAGAGAAGTATATAAACCACAATTTCTATCGACGTATTTGAAAGAATGAAGTCAAAGAGGCTCTTAAACATATGAAGAGTGGTAAATCGGTAGGACCAGATAATATTCCTATAGAAGTTTGGAAAATACTTGGAGAAATAGGAATCACTTGGCTCACAAGACTATTTAATGAAATATGGAAAAACCAAAAGATGCCCGAGGAATGGAGAGCAAGTACACTTATACCCATATATAAGAACAAGGGAGACATTCAAAATTGTGCGAATTATCGAGGTATCAAGTTAATGAGTCATACTATGAAATTATGGGAAAGAATTATCGAACGTAGGTTAAGACAAGTATCAAGTACAATAGAGAACCAATTTGGATTTATGTCAGCCAGATCTACTATTGAAGTGATTTACCTTTTGAGACGTCTTATGGAACATTTTAGAGCAAAAAAGAAAGACCTTCACATGATATTTATTGATCTAGAAAAAGCTTATGATAGGGTACCGAGGGAGGTTCTTTGGAGAACTTTGAAAAAAAGAGGTATCCCATTGACATATATTAACCTTATAAGAGACATGCATGATGGTGCAAAAACATGTGTGAGGACTCATGAAGAAACGACAGACTTCTTTGAAGTTAATATTGGGTTACATCAAGGATCAACTTTAAGTCCATACTTATTTATAATGGTGATGGATGAGTTAACAAAACATATTCAAGATGAAGTACCTTGGTGTATGTTATTTGTAGATGACATTGTATTAGTGGAGGAGTCTAAGGAAAAAGTTAATAGAAAATTGGAACTATGGAGAGAAACATTAAAAAGCAAAGGTCTCTGACTTAGTAGAACAAAGACAGAATATATGGAATGTAAGTTTGATCATTTGGCTACTTCAGAGGACATAGAAATTAAAATTGGCACACATTGCGTTCCCCAAAAGGAAAGTTTTAAATACCTAGGGTCAATGTTTCAAAGTGACGGAAGAATTGATGGAGATGTTACACATAAAATTAATGCTGGTTGGTTAAAATGGAGAGGAGCATCAGGTATTCTTTGTGATAAGAAAATACCATTAAAATTAAAAGGTAAATATTATAGAGCAGCAATTAGGCCTGCCATGTTTTATGGTTGAGTGTTGGGCAGTTAATCATCAACATGTACAAAAGATGTTTGTGACAGAAATGAAGATGTTGAGATGGATGAGTGGTCATACAAGAAAAGACCGTATACATAATGAGGTTATTAGAAACAAATTAGGAGTGACACCAATAGAGGATAAAATGAGAGAACATCGTTTAAGATGGTTTGGACATATAGAACGAAGATCAAAAGAAGAACCCGTAAGAAGGTTAGAAAAACTAAATTAGGAAAGTATTAAAAGAGGTAGAGGACGACCACAAAAGTGTTGGAAAGAAACAATAAAGAATGATCTAGCTTATTGGGAGTTAACTGCTAACATGGCACATGATAGGGATCTGTGGAAACAAAGAATCCATGTAGCCGACCCCGTCTAGTATGGGAAAAGGCTTAGTTGTTGTTGTTGTTGTAAAACTTGAGTAAGAACACTTGCAATATGTGAAGAAGGAATATACACAAACCTATAATGATTATATTGTTAATAAGATATTATATAATATAATTAATAAACTAAACTATCACCACTTGCTGATGATTTGATATACTTCATTTAACTTTGTAACTCTCAAGAACCATCAATAAAGTTACTTGTTATTTATAACAAAAATCTTTTTTTTGGTTCTTTAAAGTCAATATATCTATTCTTATGACGATTTTCTCTTTAGCCCTTCTAAGAGATCTGAGTGTGTTCTCATGCTTATAATCATATATTATGGGATGTCCCACATTATTGTACTTGGAGAAGCATGGAGAGATAATGGTTGAGTATCATTTGACGGTGATCCGATTATTTCTTCTTCTTGCCAGTATTCAAGTGATCATACAAATGTTTACTCTCATTCTTAGTTTCTCATCTAAGTATATATCCACAATAATTACAAATCACCTTGATGTCACTTCTAATTATTTATCTTCTCTACCTTCCAACTCTTAATAACCTTTTCGATCTTTTTCACATGAACTTTAACAAGGAGTATTTTCTTTATCATCACCCACATTCTTCGTAAAAATCAGATTCAAAGAATTGGTCGCTAGAGTTGAATAATGAGAACTTGTAATAAAACCAGAATGAATAGATGATTCGAACTCCTCTTGTAACAAAAAGAAAAAAGAAAAAAAGGAAAACGTTACTGAGATTTAGAGTTTGGGTACTAGTTGCTTCGCACCCGCCCTGTACCCCACAAAGATGGGTAACAGGATGGGGTATAGATGTGCGCCTTGGCCCGCCCTATCGTCATCTCTAAAACCCAGCCCGTTATTCGGATCAGGGTCATGACCGAATCCGAACTGTTAACTAATCGCGACGTGGAGGCTTTTATGCTTTTCTGACTCTACAAGCCGTCCGTCATCTTTGAGTCCGTGTTTCCTCTTCGGTGAGTCGTCACGTCGATCTTCTTCCACCAATGGCGCAGATTTCCGAATTGGAGGAAGACGAGCAAAACCCTAACTCCAATCCTAGCTCCTCCGAGGTGTCTCCTTCTTCTTCCGCCTCCTCTCTGCCGTTGGATGATGATCTGAGTCGGATCAAGGGTCCTTATCCTCTCTGGAGTTTCTTGATCGTGTCGTCGATTTTCTTCGGCGGAAGGGCGATCTGTTCAAGGACGAATCAGCGGAGAGGAAGATACCAAGCATCGTCTCCAAGGCGAAGGAAAAGGATGCTGAGGAAAAGAGAGGCGGCTCAGGAGGAGGCCGAGAAGCGTGTGAAAAAATGAGATTCCCTGATATAGCTAGAATTTCCACAAGAAGATGCCATTCTTTGAATGAGAAACAGAAAGGGAATACCAAAAAATTCATGTGGCTGAAGTTAAAGCATTGCAGATTAATGAAAATGAATAACTTCATTAGAATGGATTTCTTCCGTTTTTACAGGGTGCCATTATCCCACTTCTAACAACATTATTAAACTTAAATATATTTTAATTTAAATCGGATCATTTATAAATCAGATCCAAATAACTGAATACTTGAAGCAGTTGAAAATTTCGAAAGTTCTATTTCTCTCGAAACCCACATGCTTCTCTCTCTCTCACATGCACACGCGCGCGCGCGCACACACACACACACACACACACATATATATATATATATATATATATATATATATATATATATATATATATATATATATATATATATATATATATATATATACATATTCATACATAAATATACATAAATATACTCAATATTATCTGAGTGAAATTCATATAATTGCAGTTGGCCTCCGTAGAGCAAGAAAATTTGTATCATGTACTGAATCTTACCTAGGGTTGGCAAGAAAATTTGAAGCATTGCAGATTAATGAAAATGAATAACTTCATTAGAATGGATTTCCTCCGTTTTAATTTAAACATTATTAAACACTAACAACATTATTAAACTTAAATAGATTTTAATTTAAATCGAATCATTTCTAAATCAGATCCAAATAACTGAATACTTGAAGCAGTTGAAATTTTGAAAGTTCTATTTCTCTCGAAATTCACACGCTTCTCTCTATCTCTCTTGCACACGTGCACACACACACACACACACACACACACACACACATATATATATATATATATATTATTCATATTCATACATAAATATACATATATACATACATACTTCTATATGTGTACATATAATATAATATCGGTCACCAATCAAATCCCAATAATTGAATAATTTAACGTTAAGTAGTTGAAGTATCGAAAATTCAATGTTTCTCCCACAATGCACTACGTATATATAGCGCTAGTAAAAATTAGCTTATTCCCCACGATTTGTGCTTGACATGAAGAAAAACTGTATGATAAGTACCACGGGAAATGGAACATTCTTCCCTTGCACGGGGTAATTCCACCCTGGCCAATATTAAACCATCCCTAATCTTATCAAAGAATAGATATTGAGAACCTCAGTGATTTCGATTTCTGTGGGTCTTCTTGTGAATCATGGGATGTAGTAAATTTTTAATCATCTAAAACATTATTATCCTTTCATGGAAGCATGTGTCTATCGCTCTAAAATCGAGCCTGATGCACTAAACTTGGGTTTCAACCGAGTTTATGGATCATCCAATAGACCAGTGTCGTGAACACTTGGTAATTCCCTGGTGCTCCAATCTGAGAGTAATACAAGTTTAGTTAAGTTTTAGAACAAGTAAATTTCATTTACAGGAAAAAAACTAAAACAGCATTTTGTTCTCTGTTGAAGTTGATGGCTGTTGACCTTGCAATTCATGTCACATCGTGCCTCCCACTAAATACTTCTAATTTTGAAAATTCGTGTCAATGACTGGCTTGCATGTTCTTATATCTGCATTATTTGATTGATGGATGCAACTGTCACCAACTCAAGTTCTCTACGTGCTTACCAGTTCGAATTCACTATATATTCTTGCACCAACCAGCTTACCTTCATCCCTCCAACGCTCCCTACTGCTTGTTTCCTAGCAACCAAGGAGTGGAGATGAGGACCGCTAAGTTGGTTTTGGTTCTTTTCATCGCCGTCACCCTGTGCATGTACGATGTGAAGGCAACTGAGCAGAGAGAATTGACAGACTCAAGCAAGCATCACCACCCTCACCCTCATCCTCATCCTCACCCCCACCCGAAACCCCACCCCCACCCCCACCCCCACCCCCACCCGAAACCCCATCCCCACCACAAGCCCCACCCTAAGCATCATTAGTGTTGCTTAGTCCGTATGGAAATAATCCGACTCCTACATATGCCCATATGTTATGTATTAATTTTCCAAGTATCTTATCGTTGTGTAAGAATAAGTGCCTACAGCACAATAATGGGCGCTTGAGTGGAGGTGGCAAACAATACTAGTATTTAATTTGTATGTTGTCTTAATTGTTCTATGTACTAAATGTTGACACTTTTACCTTCGGCTGATGTACTGCATTATTATTAGTTTTCGTGATAACATGTTACGGTGATCTTATCTCTGCAAGAGATGTCTCGCCCAATTGGATTCGATAAATTTATTGATGCATGTTCTTCGATCTGCATTCTTTACTGATACATGAGACTGTCACCAGATGAATTTCCGTACATGCTTACCACTTCAACTGCACTATATATCCGCTTGATCTGTCTAACTCACCTTCATCCCTTCAATTTCCCCTAGTTCTGTTTCCGTAGCAACCACGAAGAGAAGATGAGGACCGTAAGTTGGCTTTTGTTCTTTTTGTGGCCATCGCCCTGTGCATGTATGCTGTGCAGGCAGTTGAGAAGAGAATATTGGCTGGGGATGCGCCGCCAGAGCAGCACCACCACCACAAGCACCAACCCCACCCCCACAAACATCATCGTGGTCATCATCATGGCCACCATTATCATCACCATACCCATCGTCACCTCCACCATCATAACCCTAATCCCTGAGCAATTCATCAGAGTGCTTGTCCCATGTGGAGATAATACTGGTTACAACAAATCCATATGTGGTATTTCGTTCTCTGTTGTGCTCGCCTAAGAATAAGTGCGTACAGCGCAAAAAAAGAGAGCTTCAATGGAGGTGGCAAACATATGCATATTTTGGTTACAGGTAGAAGCGTTGTCTTATGGAGTCGTTAATGAATTGTATTATTTTCATAAAAGCGGTGACCACTAAGTAATTTAGTACTGCAGCATTCGAGATGATGGGGTCGGTTCAGATATGCATAGCGAGAAGAATAAGTGCCCGATTATGGTACATAAAGGTGTCATTAATAAAATTTACCTTCGGATTTGTGTGTGTTAATTTTCCACCGTGGCTATATATATATATTTTAATTGTATGTATTGTTTCCGTAATAAATAAAGATCGGATCTAATAATTCCATGGATTAATTAATTTAACTATAAGAAATAATGCTCAGTTTGTCTTTTAAATGGTTATTACCTCTCATAGTACGAAATGCTTATTCACACAGCCACACACAGACAGACAGACATACACACACAAAGAGAGAGAGAGAGAGAGAGAGAGAGAGAGAGAGAGAGAGAGAGAGAGAGAGAGAGAGAGAGAGAGAGAGAGAGAGAGAGAGAGAGAGAGAGAGAGAGCAACTGATACAAGGCCCGTTTGTTTCTTAAAATTGATGCGAACATGTGGATGGCATGCTCATCCAAGATTCCTTGGACCTGATCTTATCTCTGCAAGAGATGTCTCGCCCAATTGGATTCGATAAATTTATTATATACGGTACCATGTTACGGTGATGCCTTCAACCGAAGCAGGCAGTTATAATCCTCTAGAAACTTCAATCTGACTGGGTAGAGATTGTGAAACGCAAAAGCGCTACAAAAAGCAACAGCTCACCTAAGGGGCTAAACTCACAATTTAGTCGAAGGTCATGAGTTCGATCCACGGGGGATGCATCTAGCTTCGGACTTCCCATTATGCCAGGAAAACAAAACAAAGTATTTCATCCTAAACTACAAAGATCATTGTCAGAGTTCTCTGTTTAGAGATGTACACCTCTAAATGAGAAAAAGATCTTGGTCTCGAGCGTAAATTACTCGTGGAAACATAGGATCGACTATACATTCCAAGAATGATCAGGGAGTCATAGTGGGGTTAGTTGAGCACAAAGGATCTTTATCTGCCATACTGACAAGTTTTCAAGTCTCTTATGCGCAAGAGATCACCTAGGCCTTCAGGTCGTGCCTTTGATTTTTAAGCACGGTGATTCCAACTTTCAGGTCTCATGGAGTAATAAATCAGAGGAGTTCTCACGTTTCCTTGTGTGATACATCGCACCATGATTTTATGATTCCAAGCACATATTTAGGTCCAATTTAACTCTTCTCTCTCTCTCTCTCTCTTTCTCTCCCCCTCCCTCTCTCTCTCTCACACACAACACAAACACACACATGCAGGCCGACATACAGACAGACAGACAGACAGGGAACGAATGAACAGATAAATATGATCACCGATGCAGCCACAAATTGAAGCTTGAACTCCTGTCTGATATACTTGATTTCCGTAACCAACGATCCTGTTCTCCTCCTAGCCATCTCCTTGTGCATGTATGTTCTGGTCTACCCGACCCAAACCTACTGCGAAGGAAAAAAAAAACATCGCAAATAAAACACTGAAATTCGAAATGGATCTCAGAAAACATGCATATTTACCTCAAAATAAAAAATGTAACAAAGTAGAACGTACAAAAATGTAATGGAAAATGAAATCTGGTAGAAAAATGAATTTGGATATAGTTGAGCCAGGCGCTCAAAATATAGTATACATAATATCCTCTTTAAATAGGGTGGACCTTCCTGGACCTGACCCGGTCCCAGGTTTTCCAGGTCGGGTTCAGGTCAGCTCCGAAACTGCCAACTCCAATGGGATGATAAAAAACTTGTCTGACGTGAGGCCAGGTTGAACTTCTCCTCTCATAAGTAAATTCTACAGATCCCTGCACCAGGAGACACTGCACTCCTGGTTAGGATTGACTGAGAAAACTCCTTCAAGCGGATTGTCTTGTGTTCGACACTTGGGTGTGCAAATCTTGTAATAAAAAGAGATCTACAAACCTTGTTGCTCAAACCAAGACTTCCAGATTGATTTTTGTGAAGTTACAAGAAGAAGCATAAGATAAAGTTTCAGCATGAAATTAAAGCGTCCTTGCAACTGCTTGAATCAAGCTTTAAATTTTAGGAGCACAAAGCCGGTTAATATTTGAACCTACTCTGATGTTTTAGGTCTTAAAATTGTAGATCAGAATAAATTAACAAAATCAATTTTGGAAAGTACTATTCATACTATACAACACTGTCCTTTTTAAATTCAAATCAACATAGTTAATCGTACACATCAAACGTTGAAAATATTTAAGTTGATTTAAAGATAGATAAGTGTGCGCATATAAAACAACAACAACAACTAAGCCTTTTCCCATACTAGACGGGGTCGGCTACATGGATTCTTTGTTTCCACAGATCTCTATCGTGTGCCATGTTAGCAGTTAACTCCCAATAAGCTAGATCATTCTTTATTGTTTCTTTCCAACACTTTTGTGGTCGTCCTCTACCTCTTTTAATACTTTCCAAATTTAGGTTTTCTAACCTTCTTACAGGTTCTTCTTTTGATCTTCTTTCTATATGTCCAAACCATCTTAAACGATGTTCTCTCATTTTATCCTTGCGCATATATATATATATATATATACGTCATTTATTTGGCATTTCTTTTAGCCCAAGGAGAAATTGTCTTGCTTGTCAAAAGAAAGGAGCTGTTTTTTTTATACGCATATTTTTCAGTTAACACTAAATATGACAAAGTTCATATACAAGTTCAAACATTTTTACATCAAAGTGTTTTATACAAAAATGGTAGATTATCTTGACCCTCCTTCAAAGACTATATTTAGATAGATAGATATAGATATACATAATCCATACATAGAAAAGTTCACATTTGTATATAGTATTAGTATATTTTATATCTCATATGTATTTATCTATATAGAATATACATGTGTATATATTTTACACATTTATATAGATTGTAAATATGCAGAAATACACGCATGCACATGCAAATATATACATATATGTATGAATGTATATATATATATATATATATATATATATATATATATATATATATATATATATGTGTGTGTGTGTGTGTGTAGATATATGTATCTATATATAAGTATATGTATTATGTATATATGTGTGTGTGTGAAAGGGAGGTCGTTTGTGTACACACTAGAGGTCAAGGTTCAAGATGTGGTGGCCAAGAAGGAGGCAATACTGGATTGGCGATGTAACATTCAGGATTAGGATTTAGTGGTGCAGATGGATCAGAGGCACATCCATCAAGGGAAGCTCTCCGCCACTGTTTGGTCTCAATCCTCTTGCTAATTGTGATAAAATAGTATGTATCTATGGATAGTATGAAACTATGTTATCATTCAAACAGTATCTGCTTCAACAAGTTTGAAACCAAACTTCTCCTCGGGAGGTTAGATGGGGGAGGGGGGCGTTACCACGGCTCCTCTCTTCACGAGAATCCATACATCCCCCATCAGTTTGTTTGATGGATCAATTGCATTAACTTGTATTTTTTAATAAAAACCAGTATATTGGTAGCGAAATTACCCAAAAAAAGCCAAAAAACACGGAAGGCCTAAATGGAAATATTAAAATATGGTCTTGCCTTACACAGTGAGCAATTGGTGACCTCGCTAAGAACTCGACTGGTAGGATATTGGATACCCGTGGCGGGCTTCGGCCTCTCCATTGTACCAAAATGGGATAGCCGCTCCCTCTACAAAGCAGTCACTATAATTGATGCAAGGGTTTTTGTTGTGTTCTTACTCTGTGTTATTGAATAAAGATGTTAATCTTAACTCAACTTTTTTGGTAGTGTCATATAGATGTCACATAGGTGGTAATACCTGTTTTACACAACCAGGCATATATATGGTGCCTAGGAACATCTTTGATAATAATAAAGATATAATAGATCATTACAAAGTTCTTGTCATATCACTTGGTGTGTCTGGTCCTACTACCACTCACCAGTCTAATAATATTGATGAAGATATAACATATCATGATGATGTGACATCTTATTAGCATTTGTAAGAAAATACAACACAAAATATAAGTTGAAGTACTTTCTTACCACTAAAATTTGTGATCATAATTCATGATAACAACCATGTATATTATACATGGTATATTGATGAACGGTAGATGATAGAAAATAATAATAGAAACGTTGTTGAACCCCTTCCTTAGAAGTAGTATCGACACAATATTCCATCAAGTAGCGATTACTCAATCCAATCGAGCGTTGATATTCACTCGAAAGTGTACATAAGTGTACATCATTACTTGTATGAATTTCCACAAACACATTTCCCACGAATTGAAGCCCAACATGCCTCCACTTCTCTCAGCTATCCCACGACACTTTCTGCTCTGGGGCAACAATTGACGGCACTACGACTGAAACAATGCACACAATCAAGAGGCTTTTCATAATTGCACACTTAGAAATCCTGGAAAACTTTGGACAAACCAAAACAGTTAACCTCTCTCTCTCTCAATTACAGGTAACTTGAGCTAAGTAAAGGAAGTGATGGCGTTTACTGTGTTTATGAGGCCTATGTATATACAAATCATTGCCTTAGTTGCAAGAAATACGGTATAGTTTGGGACACCAAAGCGCAGCTACTGCACCGCTCTTGGCAGAAATGCGTTCAGATTTTATAACGCAACATCCTTTTCTTGGTATTACAACCTTAATTCGTGAACTGTTTTGGCTGCCATAAATGTTAATGGTTGTTGTCTTGAAGATGTGACTGTTTACTTCATTGAAACACATAATCATGAAATCAATGCACGAAGAGAAATAGCGAGTTGAGTTAGGGGATCGACTCAAAGTTGAAGGTCACGAGTTTTAAGAAAAAGGATGCCGTAAAGATCATAAAGAAATAATGTGAGTCATGAACATCAATGGACCATCGCAGAAATTTTCCGACCATAATCCATGCAACGATGACAACCCCCATGCAGTCTATCTATGCCAAGAGAAATCAATGTTCGCAAAAATTGATCATGATTAAAAAGTAGCAAAGCTACAAATTAACAGAGATTGTCCAGTCGATGAACAATCAAGAAAATTTCGGGAAAAGGGCAAGACTGATATAATTTGCAATAAAAGAGATGTAAACTCAAGTTAGGGCTAAGATCAAGAGGTTCCGACACCTAGAAAGTTTATGAATCCAATATTCATCTTGCTCATTGTCATTATTCGAAACTCTCAAACTCTGCAAATCTGGTAAGCTCACCCGTAACTCTAACCCCTTTGCTGCCCTCTTCATCAAAACTTGAAAATGCAAAGGAGGGATGGCCTATTCTTCTACAACTAACTTTCCCTTGTATGCCGCTGCCCCTAAGACCAGGAACTGCCCAAGACGGCGTAGTTGGAGGCCAAACCAGGACACCATCTTTGATCTGATTGCAGAGACCTGAGTTCATTGATTCAACTTGTGTTGTTGAAGGCTTTGTAAAGAAATTTCTCGTGGTGATGTCCCATGGTTCCAAGACGAAAACGAGAAAGGGGAATTTTTTTTTTTGTACATATGATGTTTGATTGGTAAATATAGATGTTCAACAGGTTCATGATTTAACTATACTACACAAGAAAACGTCACATCTGACCTACTCAATGAATGCATTGATGTTACTACAGATAAATTTTGCACATCGACAAAATAGCGTGACATGCTTAAAATGGTTTGGGCATCTCCACAAGGATGGAGAAGATAAGAATTGAAGTGGCAAAGACTTCAAAAACGACAGAGGAAGGCTAGAAAGGAGGTAGAAGGGGAAATTATCCAAGTGGATCAAGCTTAGTACATGATCTAGCAGGATAGCAGGTGAGAATCCCATCGACTCCACTTAGTGGATCAAGCTTGGCCCTTTGACGTAGCTCCCACGTGGCGGTAAAAGGTTGTGTTACCTATTTTATAAGCTTACAGTAAGAGTTCCGCCACTATACGAACGCACTATAAAGGTAATTTGTGTGTTGTTGGTGGATTGAAAATAAACAACAAAATCTTGACTGGAAGGAGAGTTGGAGGTCATGGTTCGATACCCGGGGTGCACAGAGGGCTTCGGCCTCCCTGTTGATGGGAAAGGAAAGCAGTACTTTCTTAGCTAAGGAAAGGATCCGTTAGTATGAGACATGATGCACCGGTCACTACATTGAATTTGATCACTTGTAGGATGCATGTGATGTATACGAGTTGGGCTCTACCAGCGCTCTGAACCCCTTGCCTTATTTCAATCTGCCGACCAGTTTTTTGGTTCAAATGGGAGGCCAAATCCAGGTGCATGTCCCAGGTATCGGACTCATGACCTTCGACTTGTCACGTCCCCTTGCCAGGATCGATGCGAGCTTATTGCAAGTTGTGCTCTCGAGTGACAAGTTATAATACGGACCTTATATTACAAATGGTTAATTGGGTTTCATCTTATATGTAAATAATCCAATTGTATTCAGATTTTAAGTAACATGTTTGGATCTCTATCCAAGATTGGATGTAATTAATAATGAATACTGGAAACTCGTGGCTGATAATGGAAACCTTATTTTAGATAACAAGAATCAGTGAGTTGGGTTATCGGGTCTTATTTGCCAACCCAAAAGCCCATGCCACTCATACATCAGATCATCCATTGCGCCACCCTAGCGTCGATTAAAGAGGGTTTAAGGGTGAGGAAAGTTTCTCTGAATTGTTAAGAAGCATAGATAATCACGGCAAGGCGTTTGGTAATAATTTGATATCAGAGACTGTTGCTCCCAATTCAAATGCAAAACGGTGGAGATTTAAACTTGAGAAGAGTAGATCTGATCCTGTGAATCGTAGACTTGCAAAACCAGACAGATGATCTTGTTTCTGTGTCTAATCAACTGTTGTCTGTGACCTGCAGTTCAAGGAGAAGAAACCTCAAGTCGTGTATGAAGCCTCTAGAGAAATCAGAGGGTCATGAGAACGAGCTTGGCGGATTGAAGGAAAAAGCATCACCGAGATCAGGTGACATTTTTTCGATTTCTGCAAGGAGCCAACAAAATCAACACTGATTCAGGCACGTATTTGCATGGTTTTTTATCGGGATCTTTACAGTGTCTACAGGTCCACAATAAAGGGGTTCGTTTTGGTTTTATTCTATGATCAATCTATTTGTGGCCAAGAAGCGTAGCAGATACAGTTGCTGCAAATTTGTAAGTTTACCACAAAAATTCTGGTCAGTGCTACATCACAAAAAAAGTAAGATTCCAGCCGTGAAACCACCTCCTTTCAATGGGTCCTTCCAAAACAAAAGCTGTCCATTAGGTACCCAGCGGGTTGTTGCCATCTGGTGCGTGGGTTAGGTTGAGGAAAGGTCGAGTGCTTAGCTTCTCTATTGAATCATCTGTGGTAGTTCACATTCGACCGTGAAGGACCGATCTCGGCCATTGGGAACTCGAGCTGGATGTTGTAGAAGCCGAAAAATCATAGCTTGTTGCTTGTTGTGGAGTACTGCTCGTGGGTTGAAGAATTCCAATGAGACCTCACCTGAAAAATGAGTACCTTCTCTCCGTGATTCATCGATGAGCCTCCTCGGAGCAGCAGACGACCAACAATCATCTGGGCTCAATCCCTGTGGCTTGCTTTAGGTGAGAGGTTGCTCCTAAAATATCTAGCGAGTGCGAAATTCAAATTTCAATCAGTTTTTGATGGATTTCTTATAAGATAGCTCGCCAACGATTGCCGTGGTTACTTTCTCAGGGTCCTCTCTATCTCGCAGTCATACGATCCACATTCAGCCCAACATAAATTCACAGGACTACTACAAATGTGGGCTTGTGGCTGCACTGGGGAGCTGATTTAGTCCAGCCAATTAGTTGATTAGATGGGGGAAGCTTGGCTTGGCACTCTTCGTACCCTCTTAAGTGTCCTGCATCAGTTGGGTGGTGCACTTTATCATAAGGTGCCCAAACTGAATCCATTTGAGGGTGTTCAATACAGTAAGGTGTTACAGTTCAACACGGTTTTGCTAGACTTTTGTAACATGTCCAAGGATGATAAGTTCTTTGTGTATTTGAGGATTATGAGCATAGTAGTTAAGGAGGCAGCAGCCTAGGGATGTCCGTTGCTATGATGATCGCGGAATAGTTTGTGGATTTCTGCATGATGAAGAATTCTTAAGATTCTTCTTCATCAAGGAGGAACTTGCTGAAGGGAAAGGGCAACACAAGGTCTGATGGTAGAGCTGACAGCAGGTTTAGACACCGGCCTACTTCATCAGATGCAGATCCATGATACCAGTAGGAGAAAGTAAGTACATATCCATGCAAGAGCTCTAAGCTTGGTTGCTATATTTGTGGCAGCCCACTTCATGAGACCGTGGTCGAAGCACCAGAAGCTAAATGTCATGTTCGTCAAGGTGAGGTAGGACCGATTTTTCAGGAGGTAGACGTCACTCCCGCTTGAGTGGTGACCATGACCCAATGTCACGTGGCAGCACATACGCATGAACATGAGCGGCCATTAAACACAAGCATAACCAAATTCTAACTCAAATAAAATATCAACTTAATATATTAAATATCCATAAATCTAAACAATCCATCCAAAATGGTATGGATCCACCGAACATAACCTTAAATAATAAAATATTTATCTAGATAATCTCACGCTCATCTAAATCATAGCATCCCAAAAATATGTAGTTTCATTAACTATAAAATAGTCGGGTGAGCTCCAACCTATAACTTAATAGGAAGGTTGAACATCTTTAAATATAATTAATACTAAAATAATGTAAGTTTTATAATCATTTCATAAAAAATCACATTTATTTCAAATCACACTCACACATCAATCAGTTATAATAATTATAGCCCTTAACGTGTTTAAACCAAGTCACATGTATCATTGAGACCTTCCTTCACACTACCTTGGTCACCTTGTCTATGATGGTTACTCCATATTCACCCCAAACCGGAATGGCCAAGAGGCCTACAAATCCCTAAAGATCACACACAAACCACATAAGTATGGCTGACATATTCATTCATCATAATATTTCAAAACCATTTACAATTTATCACATTCACAAGTTTATATATGGGTCCTTATATATCCAAATACATATCCATACAATATTCAAATACCATTTTCATATCAACACATGCATATCAAAATATACACTTTATCAACCAAGTCATAAACAACTTTATATCATAAATATATCAAATAACTCAATTTCAAACATCACTTAAGAACCATCAATAAAATATTTAGCAGTCATGTACATTTAAATCCATATGAAATAAGAAATAACTTCTAGCATTGTTCTATTGAAGAATGTACAAACTCCTACCTGGAGGAGTACCAAGATCCAAACCCTAAGCTATTAGACCGCTTATATCACCATCAAATCCTCTAATTTTAATATTTAAATAATATTCAAATTATTTTAACTACGAATCTGACACAACAAACCATATCCATATCAGATCCCAAAGGACCCTAAAATAACCAAAAACTTGACCAGGATCCAAATAAATTGTCTTAGATCCGTACTATCACCTAGATCCATATCTGATCCAAACTAGACAACATAGTAGGTATTTTGTGTTGTTGGGTCAACACAAAACCTGAAACTATTTAAATGTGTTATGTACCATCAAATCAGATTGATTTTTGTGAAGTTACAAGAAAAAGCATAAGTTTCAGCGTGAAAATTAAAGCATCCTTGCTACTGCTTGAATCAAGCTTTCAATTCTAAGAGCACAAAGCCTGTTAATATTTGAACTGACTCTAATGTTTTAAGTCTTAAAATTGTAGAGTAGAATAAATTTCCAGAAAATAATTTTTGTCGCTAAGAAAATCACCCTTTTTTATAAAATGAAGCGGGATGCACACCCTAAGTATAGAACTCGTGACCTCCAACTTGTGCATCAACATTCTAGTAGGGTGAGACTGGTCTTTGTGAACTGTTTTGAGAAGGTAATGAAACTAACCCTCTATATAGAGAACCGTTTTGAGGAAGTCATACAATTGAATTCAAGTAATTGCTTAAAGGCTTATGTTGCATGCTCGAGGGGTTGTGCCGATGACATAAGAAGTCTTCCTCAATCAAGCACCCCAAATTCAACCGTTCATATTGCACATGGTATACAACGGGCACCTAATGATACGGTCATGCCCACATTGTGATATATATATAGAGAGAACCTGGTATATGTAACCTAAGTATGTTATAATACCATGTTCTTTCTCTCTCTTTCCATATATATATATATATATATTCCCCATCTCCCTCTATATATAGAGAGAGAACATATAGAGATAGATTGATGGAAACAGGACAAAAGATAAAAATGCATATGATGTAGGTACCTGGCGTAATAACAATCATGAAACAGTCGTGCCTTATGAAAATATACAGGAAGCGTGTAAATAAAACGAGAAGTGTGCATGTAACATACTTGGGAGAAGGATCTATTGTCACGGCCAAACCGACGTTAGGCGAGCCGATGGGCTTGACTAGGACCAGCGGCCATTATAAATAAGTATGGACTTAAAGTTGATCCTTGATGTAACCCAATATTAACTTCGAAGAAGTCTGTCATTCCTTCCACCATCGTACATGTCTCTTATAAGGCTAATGTATGTCAATGGGATACCTTTTTTTTAAAGATTCTCCAAAGAACCTCCCTCGATACCTTATCGTAAGTTTTTTGTAAATCAATAAATATATTGTGAAGGTCTTTCTTTTTTGCTATAAAATGTTTCATAAGACGTCTTAGAAAGTGAATCGCTTCAACAGTAGATATGCCTCAGATGAATCCAAATTGGTTTTCTATTGTACTCGATAATTATCTTAACCTACATTCGATAATTCTTTCCCACAATTTCATAGTATGACTCATTAACATGATACCTCGATAATTCACACAATTTTGAATGTCTCCCTTATACTTATATATGGTTATAAGTGTACTCGCTCTCCATTCCTCGGGCATCTTTTGGTTTCTCCATATTTCAAAAAATAGTCTCGTGAGCCAAGTGATTCCTATTTTTCCTAGGAATTTTCAAACTTCTATATCAATATTGTCTGGTCCTATCGATTTACCACATTTCATATGTTTAAGAGCCTCTTTGACTTCATTCTTTTGAATACGTCAGTAGAAATTGTGGTTTATATACTTTTTTGATTTAGCTAACTCTCCTAAGCTAATACTAACACCTTTATTTTCATTAAAAAGCTTATAAAAATAGTTTTTATATCTATTTCTTATATCATTGTCAGAAGAATTCGAGGGCAAATGAAACCTTAGAACTCCACCTCGCTCAACTGCTAACACTCACTGAGTGTTAGGACTCTTTAGTGTGTAAGAATGCCAGTCGGGCACTCTTTTTTCAAACGAATAGGCCCGCTACTGTAAGCATCTTGGTAGCGCTCCTACTCCCACAGGACACCTGGATTTGACGAGACAGATGTCCTATGGCTGGTTCCCACCAGGCGATGCTAGTCCTCCTCGTGCAACATCACAGAGGATGGTGTAGAGGCGTTCAGAACCTGCTTGAAGCAGGTGACTTTCATCAGCCACTACCAATCACCCAAGGTGGGGACATCGCCTTAGCCTTCTTCAAGAAGTCACAACCTAGGATCTGACAAAAGAAGTCATCCATATCTGTGACACCCTATGCCTGATGGATGAAATGGCCCCACAGCTGGCATATGTAAGGTATAGGACCTGATGTCACTAAGGCCGTTTTTAGGTGGCGCAAAGACTGAGGGGAGGGAGGAGAACCTAATGGTGCTTTTCCCAAGGTAGTGGGTGACACAACATCAGGAGTGAGAGCGAAGTCCAACTCGTTTTGAGATTTAGCGAGCCCCCAACCAGTGAACGGTCTAGCTGACATCACTTCTCGCTCCCATTTCGTGATGTAAGGAAGAAACCGTCAGAGGCAGGACCGAAGGAGACTCAACCAGATTATCAGTCAGCAATGGAAGGTGTTGAGAGCAGGATAAGAAGCCGGGGGTGGTGCGCCATCGACATGGGGAGCACAGGTCAATCAGGAAAGCGGCAGGGAGGCTACAGAAGTGTTGACAAATGAGATGATTTGCCACTAGAATTTTTTCATCCTCGTCTTTGATGCCTCTAACAAAATTTAGATCTTTAGTTTTCTTATCTCTAGTCCTATCTAGACTAAAAATATCTCTTTCATCCTCTTTTGAATTGAGTTTTTTTATATAAATTCTTTCAAATTTTAGCTTTTGCTTTAATGATGACCTTTTTCGCTTCCTTCTTTGCTTTCTTATAAGCCTCTAAAGTTTCACTAATTTTCTTAGCATAATGTAATTTATAACATGCCGTCTTTGCCTTGATTTTATTTTGCACTACTTCACTCCACTATCAAGCTTCTTTTTGTACTAGTACACCTCCCTTAGATACACCTAAGACATCTTTTGCCACTTTCCTAATATGTATAACTATGTTGTACCACATATCACAAGGTATACCAACATAATTCCAAACATAACCTTAAAGGACTTTTTGTTTAGATATATCTTCTTTCCCACTTTTGAGGTTTCACTATTTGTCTGAATAGCTCGATGTTTGGAAGATTGTATTGACTATAAGAAGATCAAATGCAATAGCAAAATTTAAAATCTCTCTACCTTCCTGATTTATATTCCCAAAACCAAAGCTTTCATGAATACCTTGATATCCTAATGCCTCATTACTGACATGTCCATTTAAGTCTCCTCCTAAACAAATCATCTTCTTTTGTGGTATTCTTTGAATCACCTAATCTAACTCTTCCCAAAAAGCTATCTTTATACTATATTCTAAGACTACTTAAGGTACGTAAGCACAAACTATATTCAAAACCTTTGCTCCTAACACTAATTTCAATGTCATGATTCGATCACCATATCGTTGTATGTCTACTACACTAACCTTTAAATCTTTATTTATGATAATACCAACTCCGTTTCGAGCCTTTTTCTTACCTAAGTACCATAATTTAAAACCTATATCCTCAATGTCCTTTGCTTTTTCTCCAACTCACTTTGTCTCTTATAAACATAGAATATGAATCTTTCTCCGAATCAAAGTATCTACCACCTCCATTATCTTACCGGATATTGTTTCGATATTCCAAGAACCAATACGAATCTTATTATCTAAGACTAGCTTTCTTATGATCGCATCTATCCATATTGAAAATACGAAGACCCTGTCTATAATTTATTTACTACATTCGAGCGATAATGTAGCAGGACTAACTTCTTTACCCACATCCGTCCATGATGTGGGAACCCTCTCTACAATTGATTCACTACATTCGAGCAAAAATGTAGTGACCCTTGCTTACTTTTCACTACATTCAGGCTCTGCAACACTTTGCAAGGCGAGAACGCCCTAACGCAATACTCATAATTTGCATAATTCATGGTATAAAAATCTGATAAAGTTTTATGCTGGTTATCGAAAGCCTAATATAACCCTCCAACTTTATTCGGGCTTGGGACCGTCCATGTAAGGGTGATCTCTTACATGGGATTTCAATCGCTTCTAATAGAGATGTTCTTATTAACATATTTTTGAACAAATTGAATGAATTGAGAAATTTGTCTTGTCATGTACTTGGTGTGTGGCCAAGTGGGTTCCGTTGATGAATTTGAAATGAAGTCTACATCTAGTGTTAAATACATAATGTCGTTAGGTACACAAAAATACTTAAACATCTCCACCATTTGATCTTTGATATCAATGGTAGAGATTTAAATTAAGAGTACCATTTGTACTTTTGTACTTTGCATTTCATGCACCATTAAATACAAAGTAATTCAAATCTCAAACTTTGATATCAATGACCAAACATTAAGCATTTTTATATACCTAAAGGAATTATGCATTTGGAACAACCTATATATATATATTTCTATGTGTATGAGGAAAAATAGATATAGTTATTAGTTGTGTGAGTGTCCTAGGTCATATTCCAATGAGATCATGCTCACACTATCTTTATCTTCTTTGGACCTAACCATATTACTTAACATACGTAAGCACAATAGCAAAATTCTTTCATTAGGTTTCTATTAAATCCAACCGCTCCGCATAAGTCATCTTGTTCATAGACTCAACAACTTTGTTCTAACTTATAGCAAATGTAGTAATATATTCTTTTTTATTATTTGTCATATAATTTTTTTCAATATCTTTCACAACATAAATTTACTAACTTAAGGAAACAACACCAATTACATTTATCATGCAAGCTCATAATTGGTTTAGGAGAGTTGTTTAAAAAAAATAACTCTGACAAGCACCTCAATACCTAAACATAATTTTCATATTAAAACTTACAAAAGCAAATGATACAAAAAAAAACTTATTAAGAAATCCCACAACTTGAAGAAAAAGAATCTGATATCTATTTCACTTATAAATAAAATTAATCTCCAATACCTTTGGAAATGCATGTATAAGTGGAATTGAAGTTGGATTTGTAAATACAATATCCCTAAGATATTCCATCTATGACATCATATGATGCTATACAAAAGTAGAAATTGTTAGACCATGCATTTATTCTCATCCAATTTGCATTCTTGCATTATAAAAGTATATTTCTATGCTATCATTTAGGTTATCACTCAGTTCATCTACGTTAGAAAATGCTTGAGCTTGAATGACTTTTTATTATCTCCTTTACCGAGTTGAACTCAACATCGACCAATCTATTACAAATGAATGCCTTCTAGACAAAACCAAGAGAATGATTATGATCCCCTTTAATTACAGTCAACCTACACAATCCATTGGCTTTACCAACTCCTTCAAGTGAAAATGAGCATTCTTTAATTGACAATTTTAAGGGTTGATAGGTATTCTCATGCAACTATAGACCCCAATAATAGGCAATTATCAAGACAATTTAATGTTTATTTGAACCATTGTTAAGCATCCCAATACCAGACATTCATGCTTCTCCACTGTCAACACCTGCTTGCGTTTTTCCATTGTACAAAGTTTTCTCTAATGAGAGTGACGTAACTCGTTGTTGACATACAAAAGATTGAATGAAATTACCATTTCAACTAGTTAGAATTCAGCTGTCGGCAAGAAGATTGCCATCCTGTGGGAGTCACTACTTTAGAGCGCCTTGTCATTGAGCTTGTGCGTACCAGTCATTATTTTATTTTATGTGGGTAAATTTACTCAATTTCGTGTACCTAACCATTCAATATAGACATGACCGGTTCCCAACCAGAATCAAATTGGGTGGTCCTCGGTCCCAATTCTGGTTTCACCAATTTCGAGTTCAGCCTGTTCCTAACTCGGATCGGTTCTGGTGGAAACTGTTGGACAGTTAGGAACCGTCCATGTCTACAGTCTGCCTTGAATGACTTGACGTGATGACAGTAAACATAGGGCTTTTTTAGTGCTGGTTTGCTCCATTCACAGGATTTGAACTCGATTCCTTGCTTAAGGTTGGCAAGCGACAAGCCGACTTGAAGCAATCGGCCATTATGGCTGCTAATATCGCATCACTTCATAATTTCCTTACATTAAGGTAATTATATTTGAGTTAATCATGATAGTTGATTATATTGTTTTATTTTAACTTTAATACATTAATCTACAAAAACCAAAAAGGTCACGACTTGAAATTGATAATTTATGCCCTCCACTAAGAAAAACCAAAAAGGGTCTACTACAAAGATGCTTAATTAGAGTTCTTGCGCTTGATCTTGCACCATATTATCATTTAACTGCACACGACCAATTCATGTTTTATTACTTCACTTTCAATACTTCAGAATATTTCTTTGCTAGAATTTTCTTTTAAATATTCTGCACACGGCTAGTTTCTCAACCCTTTGATTGGAACTTCATGTCATTGTAATTCTGACACTATATATCTCATTTTATCTTTTATTAGTATCACATCAACTTTATTAAGATAACACCAACTTTATTATGATAAGCTTCATGTAAATACATGGCCTTAGGTGCATGTATGATGCTAAAGGAGCCATAAAACTGTTCCTTTTTTTACAATACATTGTACCATCCTATACATCACCGCGGTTATCACCCTCTTCGCCGCCACTTCCTCGTGCACCATCATCCAAAAGGTCATCATCATCACCGTCACATCATTAGTACGGCGACCAAAAATATGCATATTTATTTTGTTTACGAAGCTTTACTATGTGTTTTTAGTTACATGTACTAAATGTTCTCTTTCATGGCATTTCGCTAATGAGTTGTATTATTTTCACCTTTGGAGTACTCTAAGGTGGCTCTAGACGGGTTTGTATCAACTAATCGTGTGCGGGTGTGTCAGGCTTTCGGCTTCCGTTTGGAGAAAAAATAGGAAGAAATGGTGCATTGAAATCGATAAGCTAGCTTTTTCTAAAGAACATGCATACCATGCAATGCATGACATTAATATATATAGAACAATCATCACAAATATACCATACTAAAACTTGGTCTGACTTCCATATACAAAACATTTATTTCACACACGCGGACACACACACACATACATATATGTGTGTGTAAGGTCAACTGCCTGCATGTCATGGGTAACGCGATTGGACACACACATGAACATATATGCCCCACAAAGTTTGTAAGAACTAATCGGCACGGCTAAGCTAGCTTTTTCCTGAAGAACATGCATGACATTAATATATACCGAACGATCATCATATAACAACCATGCTAATACTTAGCCTGACTTTCGTATACAAAACATTTATTTCACACACGCACACTCACACCTATATTACATCTCTCTCTCTCTCTCTTTATATATTTATATATGTGTGTGTGTGTGACCTGAATGTCATGGTAACGCAATTCCGCACACACACGTACATATATGCCCCACAAAGTTGGTAACAACTAATTAATCCACTGGTAATGGATATAAGATTTATTCTATTAATATAGGTTGATTAAAATAGAAATGTGTATGAGGTATTGTTTTGTGAAAGAAGATACCAATTAAAGTTGAAAGGTTAATAGTATAAAACAAATAATCAACCATGCTATATGATTCTGAGTGATGCATATTTAATTATCAACATGTACAAAAGATATTTATGGTAGAAAGAAAGATGATAAGATGAATGAATTGTCACATAAGGAAAGACCATATATGTAATGAGGTAATTAAAAACAAATTGGTTGTGGTACCATGAAAAAGTAGGAAAAAATAGTTTAAGATGGTTTAGACACATAAAAGGATGACCAACGGAAACTCCGATAAAAAGGTACGAGAAACTACAAGAAAGATCACACATAAAAAAAAAACTACAAAAGTGTTGCAAGGAAACAATAAAAAATCATCTACCATATGTTAACTGTTAGGATGAAACAATAAAAAATCATCTACCTTATGTTGAGTTAACTGTTAGGATGGCATATGATCGAGAATTCTAAAAATAAAGAATCCATGTATTCGACCCTATCTAGTATGGAAAAGGCTTAGTCGTTGTATAATAGTATGGGTAGGACGTTTTCAGTAATAAAAAAGAGATTCCCGGATATCAAGCTAAGAGTAGCTAGAATTTCCACAAGAAGATGCCATTCTTTGGATGAGAAATAGAAAGGGAATACCAAAAGATTCATGCGGCTGAAGTTGAAGCATTGCAGATTAATGAAAATGAATAACTTCATTAGAATGGATTTCCTCCGTTTTAATTTAAACATTATTAAACACTAACAACATTATTAAACTTAAATACATTTTAATTTAAATCGAATCATTTCTAAATCATATCCAAATAACTGAATATTTGAAGCAGTTGAAATTTTGAAAGTTCTATTTCTCTCGAAATCCACACGCTTCTCTCTATCTCTCTTGCACACGTGCACACACACACATATTATACATATTCATACATAAATATACATATATACATACATACTTCTATATGTGTACATATAATATAAATATCGTTCACCAATCAAATCCCAATAATTGAATAATTTAACGTTAAGTAGTTGAAGTATCGAAAATTCAATGTTTCTCCCACAATGCACTACGTATATATAGCGCTAGTAAAAATGAGCTTATTCCCCACGATTTGTGCTTGACATGAAGAAAAACTGTATGATAAGTACCACGGGAAATGGAACATGTTTCCCTTGCACGGGGTAATTCCACCCTGGCCAATATTAAACCATCCCTAATCTTATCAAAGAATAGATATTGAGAACCTCAGTGATTTCGATTTCTGAGGGTCTTCTTGTGAATCATGGGATGTAGTAAATTTTTAATCATCAAAAACATTATTATCCTTTCATGGAAGCATGTGTCTATCGCTCTAAAATCGAGCCTGATGCACTAAACTTGGGTTTCAACCGAGTTTATGGATCGTCCAATAGACAAGTGTAGTGAACACTTGGTAATTCCCTGGTGCTCCAATCTGAGAGTAATACAAGTTTAGTTAAGTTTTAGAACAAGTAAATTTCATTTACAGGAAAAAAACTAAAACAGCATTTTTGTTCTCTGTTGAAGTTGATGGCTGTTGACCTTGCAATTCATGTCACATCGTGCCTCCCACTAAATACTTCTAATTTTGAAAATTCGTGTCAATGACTGGCTTAAATGTTCTTATATCTGCATTATTTGATTGATGGATGCAATTGTCACCAACTCATGTTCTCTACGTGCTTACCAGTTCGAATTCACTATATATTCTTGCACCTACCAGCTTACCTTCATCCCTCCAACGCTCCCTACTGCTTGTTTCCTAGCAACCAAGGAGTTGGAGATGAGGACCGCTAAGTTGGTTTTGGTTCTTTTCATCGCCGTCGCCCTGTGCATGTACGATGTGAAGGCAACTGAGCAGAGAGAATTGAGAGACTCGCGCAAGCATCACCATCCTTACTCTCACCACCATCACCCTCATCCTCATCCTCATCCTCATCCTCATCCTCATCCTCACCCTCACCCTCAGCCCCACCCTCACCCTCACCCCCACCCCCACCCCCACCCTCAGCCCCACCCGAAACCCCATCCCCACCACAAGCCCCACCCCCACCCCAAACCCCACCGTCATCACCATCATTGAGTAAGCATCATTAGTGTTGCTTAGTCCGTGTGGAAATAATCCGACTCCTACTTATGCCCATATGCTATGTATTAATTTTCTAAGTATCTTATCGTAGTGTGTGTAAGAATAAGTGCCTACAGCACAATAATGGACGCTTGAGTGGTGGTGGCAAACAATACTAGTATTTAATTTGTATGTTGTCTTAATTGTTCTATGTACTAAATGTTGACACTTTTACCTTTGGCTGATGTACTGCATTATTATTAGTTTTCGTGATAACATGTATTGTATTATTTTCAGAGTAACAGAAGTTGGGATTGATGAGATCAAGTCTTGAATTAATTTGATTGTTCAGGGAATGGTGTCTTTGATACGGCGATTACGCAAATAACACCGAGAACATATTTACTTCAATATTCTCTTTTGTATTACCAAGATTGGTTAGGCAGAACTCTACCATATTTACAAATAATATATGATTATCAACATTTACATAGAAGGCCACCAGTTAGGTGGTTGGCCCTCCCAGAGAAAAGAATGCCCTATAAAACCCAATCGCGCTATATAGCAGGTTAATCTGCCTTGGTATCACTGGGCTTGAAAGCCTCCCATGCTTTTGAAGAAATGGACACTGTTGTGAACCTGGATGCGGTTTGCTTTGTCTTGCATTGCCTTTACGACTGCTTGAACCACATCGATGCTGGAAGATTCAACTATAATCATCACAATCCTGTAATCTTCCAAGATCTGTTTCCACCATTAACTTTCCATCACCTCTCTGTTGTCACTTTAGAAGTCCATTCCGCTTTAATGAATCAGCCATTACCATCTGAATGTATATCCAGTTCTTTGATAACCACCTACTCAGTAAACATTGGTGGCAGCATCCATGCGTTTAAGTATAACCATATGAATCTAATCGAATGGTTGAATGGCTTAACTACAAGGGAATCTACCTTTGCAAGGCCTCATTGTTCAGTTCCACCGAGGATTTCTTAGATTGCGTTCCGCTTATCCTATATTCGACGTTAACTTAAAGGCTGATTTCCAGACCTTTCTGAGAATCTATATTTGTAACCCTCATTGAACCTTGCAATCAGTACACCTGAGTACTAGATGTCAACCCACAACTTTGTCTTGGCGCCATTTTGAACTTTCTACAGCAGTTGAACTATTAAGACTGAAATTTTCACTAGTGCAGATTTTCATCTCCATGATTTATGCGTTTCATACAGGGACACCATACACTATTAGTGTGCAAGTATTTTATTTTACTTGCACGAAGCACGTCCGGGGGTCTGTAGACTTAGTAGCTACCATCCAGTGTTCTTTTTGGCTAACAGCGCTCTGCTAACCTCATTCATCTTTCTGATTCCAAATCCTCCCTCCGTAAATGGTTTCAAAACATCCTTCCATGCAAGAGGATGAGCTATGAATTTGTGGGATGAACCACTTGTGCACTGGGAAGTCAACCTTGGTTGGGTGGCTGACCTTTCCTGTTAATCTGGCGGCTCTACCAACTCGCGAGCTTGGCTCTCGATTCCAGTGGAATATATTCTGGCATCTTTATAATAAAACCAAACATAAGTGATGGCTTTCTGTTAACTTAGAAAACTAATCCTTCTGTGAATGTGGCTTTTCGACATCTTTGCATTCATAATCAATACCAAAGTGATCATCTTATGATCTGATGAAATGATTCTTTTATTGATAAAAACTTAAGATTTTTGATAAATGAGTAAGCTAGTGGCAGGGAATCTAAGATCTGTTGAAATAATGCTCGACTAATGCAATTCTTTTATTAAAGACTTAGCGATCTTCATAAATGAGTAAGCTATTGGGTCACTCGAAGGAACCGTATTGAATAGATATTACAGAAAACAAAAATACATAAAACGAGATTTGAGACGCGAAAGCTTCTTTATTTAAACTGGCTAAGTGCTAAACAACAGGTTTGTGCCGACAGTCCAGCACGGTTGGAATCGGTACTCGGGCTTTGCCAGAAGGCTGATATAGCGAAATATTTTCTGTTAACATGATCAAACCTAAAATGTGAGTTTAATTAAAGTAATGTCGTGAAGATCGATGGGCAAGATGAACGAACTATTCAAACTCTAGAGTATATGCTTCGAGCATGTGTGTTGGACAGTAAGGACCAATGGGATATCTAGTCTCACTTGATTGAGTTTGCATATAACAATAGTTTCCAAGAGAACATTGGGATATCGCCCTATGAAATGCTTTATGGGAAAAAGTGTCGGACTCCACTCCCTAGGCTATGAGATGCAACAGGTGAAGAGATACTTCGACAATCGTCAGATTAGATGAACTTAGTTCATCAACGCAATAAAGCAGCTCAAGACCGAAAGAAGAGTTATGTAGATAAGAGACGTCGTGATTTAGAGTTTATGGTTGACGATTATGTTTTCTTAAAAGTCTCTACAGCTCGAGGAGTGACTCGCTTCAGACAAAAGGGTATGTTGAATCCTAGGTATATTGGACCTTACCAAATCGTGAAACGAGTTGAAGATGTTTTCTACCAATTGGACTTGTCGTCGTTATTGATTAGAGTGCATAATGTATTTCACATATCCATGTTGCGAAAGTATATTCCTGATACCTCGCATGTCATCGAGGCCAAACCGCTACACATACGTAAAGATTTGTCTTATAAAGAGGTACTCATAGCCATCTCAGATAGAAAAGAATAAGTCTTACGTCGCCGAGTTTTGAGAATAGTAAAAGTATACTAGAGTCATAATTTGATGAGCGAGGCTACTTGGGAGCTCGAGGATGAAATACGAGAGAAGTATCCACATCTCTTTAGATACTTTCTAAATTCTGAGGACAAAATTTCTTTAAGGGGGGTAGAATGTAACGCCCGAGTATTACTACACAACAAGACTTTGCAGTAACGTCTAGCTTGTTGTGCAGTGCAAAGACAACAATGGTTGTCAATGCACAACAATTTTGGATTTGAACGGTTTTTAAAAGAGGCCTCCATAGTGGACGTTCTCCAGATAGATTGGGGCAACCTCTAGAGAAGATGATAACGTCGAGCATCGACCAAAAATCGGTTGGAATCCGGTGAGTTTACCTATTTTTCAGATTTTTATTTTTTTCCGATTCTTCATGAAAAACTTGTTGAAAATCATTGTTTTGGGCTTGGATCGAAGCTTTGAGGTAGAACTAAGTGTTTTGGAAGGTTTGGGTATGTCGAGGGTGTCGATTTGGCCTGGAAACACTTCTGATTCGCCGAAATTTTCATTTCTGTAACTTTTTCTTTTCACTTCTATTTTCTGGCAAAATGCCACTGCTAGTGATTATTCTTGGCCTTGGTCGAAAGAGGGGAGGTAGAGGAAGAGGGGGGCTATCTTTGGCGGCCTTAATCTTTGTCGAAAATCGAAGAAATCGACGCCAAAAAACCATGGGAATCGACCATTTTGGGTGTGTCCCTAGTTTTCGTGTCGTGTTTGGAATGTCATGAACCGATATTGACTCGTGTCGTGTACTCATATCACTTGTTAAGAACTAGTTCTGTGTCAAAACAGGTTTCGTGTCGGGTTCTGTGTTGGAAATAGGTCAAGTTTGGATCGTGTCTTGAAATGCGTTTTTGGGTTAGAAACAAGACCCGTGTCAGTAGTTACAGGTTCTATGTTGACACAGTGACACAAGCTACCTACTGTCACTCAATTTGAATAAGATATGGATCTAGGTATCAATTTGGATCTCGGATAACTTAACGGATCCAGATTGGGGTTTGGGTGATTTTAGGGTCATTTAGAATCCGATTTAGATACAGTTTATTGCGTTAGATTCATAGTTAAATAAATTTTAATATTTTAATTATTTGTAATTGTTTAGAGATTAAAATTGGACGATTTGGTGGTGATAAGAGTGGCTCAACGTCTTGGGGACTGGATCTTAGCGCTCCTTGAGGTAGGGGGTTATGCATTCTTTTACAGAACCATGCTAGAAGTCATTTTACTTGTTTTAGGTAGATTTAAATGTTTATAATTGATAAATATTTTATTTATGTTTATGAAATGTTATTTGCAATTATGGGTTATTTGATTTTTTTTTCAAATAGAACATGTTTATGACATTGATTGATAAAGAGCATGTTTTGATATGCATGTGTTGTATGAACATGGTATTTAAATGTTATATGGATTTGGTTTTGGATATTCGTGGATCTGGATATGATTTGTGAATGTGATGAACTGTAATTGGTTTTAGAAATATAATGATGTGTGAATATATGAGCCATACTTGTGTGGTTTGTGTGGGGTCTCTAGAGACTTATAGGTCCCTCGAACGATCCGACTTGGGGCGAATACAGGGTGTGTTCTCGGGCACTCTGTCATGAGAGTCGGCATGGTTACCGTCATGGACTGGGTTACCGAGGTCATGTTAAGAAAGGACGGACGACTCTTGTGGCCTTTAGGGCTGACACTGTATGAGTTGTAATTATCGTAACTAATGATGTGTGTATGCGTGTGTGAGTGAGTGTGTGCATATGAATTTGAGATCATGATTTAAAGGTGAAATTGTGCTTTGTTATAAAATGATTATGAAATGATGTATGCTTTTGGTATGATTTATGTTTAAAGATGTTTAAGCTCTCTACTGAGCTATGTATAGGAGCTCACCCCATTGTTTTACAGCTCATCCTGAAGCTAGCACTTTGAAGGCACATGGAGTAGAGTAGGAGTTGGATAGAGCTATATTTTTATTTTAGATGGTATGATAAGTGTTAAACGATTTATAAAATCTTGTTATTTAGAGTTATTGTTAGGTGAGCCCCACACCATTTTGGGTGAATTGTTTAGAACTTTGATATGAATATTTATTTCATTGAGTTTGAATGAAATTAATATTGTATTCAGTTACTGTTCACCATAATGCCCGCACGAGAAGCGGCCACGTGGCATCGACTCAGGCTAGGTCATGGTCGCTACTTGAGCGGGTGTGACACTTGGGCTCTAAATGATGCTTATTTCTTTGACAGTGGAAACACAATGTCTATCTTTACAATCTTCTCTCGTAGATATTTGGCAAGGTAGTGGATAGTTTGCTGCCTTAAAAAAGTCAGCAATGACTCCAGTGGCATGGTATCTCTAGAAAAAAATCCAATATCTCTAAGAAAATAATATAGTGAAATAGAAGGACCCGTTGTGAACAAACGCTCTTGGGAAGTCATTACGAGACTATCATGCAACGGAAAGAAATAAGAATATGGTATTTATCTTCTTCGAGTATGTCACAAGCTGTAGTGACGCTGCCGAGTCTACCTCATGATGAATTTGTTTGATCTCCTCCAACAATCAACTCGAAAACTTTTCTCCTTCATACGCAACAGTCCCTCTCTCTCTCTCTCTCTCTCTCTCTCTCTCTCCCCAACACAATGTTGACTGTAAAGTCTACATTATCGCATATTCGTCTTTACAACAGAAGGCTAGGGTTGTAATGTATAAAGACCTTAAGGGCATACATGATACACCAAATGGGATATGACACTTGTCAAGACACCATAATACTAGCTTGGATTTTAGTGTCTGGATCCAAACCCAAACCTACTATATATATCATATGACCAAGTAACTCTAAAGATGGATCTAAATATGATGCACATGACCCTAATCTGACTCTATTGTGATTAAGTAGGACGTCTTCAAAGCTAATCCTTCTCATCATGTGGTTTGTGTGCAGAGGTCATCGGCATGCAGTCGATGCCCTGTAACAAAATCTTGGCTACCCTCTATTGGGCATGGCCATCAGGTCCCTGATCTCAATACTATTCATACCAATAAACCGTTACCCTGTAATAGGGTAGCAATTTACGGAGCGAGACCCCCTAGAAAATAGGGTCTCCCCCCCACCCTCTCTCTCTCTCTCTCTTGTGCATGTGTATATATTGATGGATATCTACCAACAAAATTACAAAATGTGTGTACTGTGTATGTTATATAGCACATGGGATTGTAGTCAGGTTTTGCCTTCTCATCATGTGGTTTGTGTGTAGAGGTCATCGGCATGCAGTCGATGTAGTGTAACAAAATCTTGGCTATCCTCTATTGGTCATGGCCATCAGGTCCCTGATCTCAATACTATTCATACCAATAAACATTACTCTATAATAGGGTAGCAATTTATGGAGTGAGACCCCCTAGAAAACAGGGTTTCCCCCACCCCCCCCTCTCTCTCTCTCTCGTGCATGTGTATATATTGATGGATATCTACCAACAAAATTACAAAAATGTGTGTACTATGTATGTTATATAGCACATGGGATTGTAGTCAAGTTTTGCCTTCAAACCAAACCCGAGGTGGGTGGCTCTGGGTCTTGGGATTTGACCCAACCAAAAGATGCTTTAGGTTTGGGTTAACCTACTTTTATTTGGCACACAAGGTAGCCTTACCCGCTGACTCGATTTGCTACCCCTATCCTGCATGCATAGATGAATGATGGCCAGTTTGTGCCGGTCTGTGGGCGGTTTTGATTTGATTTTATAGACGTGAAATTTTCACTCCAACCCTATGTAGAGACTTGAAATGAATCTTTCAACACTATTTGATGCGTGAGCTTGCCAGCTAGTTTTCTAAAAACTAGCAAAATTGAATCAGACGGGCAATTGTGGTTAAGCGGGCTCTTTTCGCTTTAGACCTTCTTGAACCGACACTCAAGGGTCAGTTTAAGCGCTTAGGAATTCCAGTTAAACAGGTGAGACTTCCAAATTCATGTGAAAAGCAAAGGTGTTGAGAAAGAAAATAAGTGTACTTGATTCAAGTTTCAAAATGAACAAGTTCTGAAAAACAAAAAGTTCTGTTTTCAAGATTTGATTCCCAAATCCTTTTGAATGCCTTTCAGACCTCCTGAAATCATCAAAATTTTATAGACCAAAGTTTGTGTAGAGTCTAAAGCATCAATCAGATCCTGATTTAAAGTTGTATTGTTGTAGAATTAAATCTGGGAAGTGCCTCTGCTCAGGCACCCATAACTGTTTTGTCATAGAAATATAGAGACTTAAAGATGAGCCTGTATATCAGCGCTCAAAGTTCCAAATTTAATGAATTTAATCTTGAAAGAAAGCTATAGATGTCAGCTTTCCAATGAATCAAAATTCATTGATTTTGGATACAAATAAACATTGTTATTGGATGAATACCTAGACTCTATTGTAGGAAAACTGGTTAGACAGACAATTTACAAAAACTTTCATGATTTTGCACAATTTTAATTATAATATTGCATGACACTAAAATTCTTAAAAATTTTATTAGAAGTGGGCTTGTGTGTGTAGAAGAAGTGTACAAAGTTTCAGAATCATTAAAGCAGAGATTCAGGAATTAAAAATCAAGCAATTCATGTATACAAAAATGATGAAATCCAGTTTTCAAGTTTTTAGAATCATACGTGATGCAAACTCGCACGAATTGAAAAGCAATAACACAACATCACGAATTGAAATTACTAAAGGGAAATGAATTGAAATATACTTAATAGCTTAAGCATAGAGGGAATTAGAGAATATAGAGTGTTAGTAGAATATAGAGAGGTAGAATCAAGAAATCAGACACATAGAGTGCATAATGAAAGAAAGGAAAATTTCAGCAACATCTACTTCTATTACATCATGGGGGGAGAAAAAACTCCATTAATACAATCCCTTTTGAATTAAATTTGAAGAAGATATATAGAGGAATGAAAATGGAACAACACTTACCCAGACTTACATAATGGATCGTCTTTCAAGGCAATGGCCGGCCACCCCTTGAACCATTTCTGTCTTTGATCAATTACTCACACTCACCAAACCGTGGCCTAGATTCTACTCACCCTTCCCTCTCTAATGTTCCTTCTTTAATAGCTCTCAAATCTCACACAACTCTCAAAGTGGAGCACCCTTGCCGGCCTCTCTCCCAAGCTCTCTTGATGATCCCAAGATGAACTCTCAAGATGGTTCACGCCCTCACCCTTGGCCTCAATTTATAGACCAAGAGTGAATCTTCTAGTGTTTTCCTTGGGACGAGTTATCCAAGGTCTAAACACAGCCCCAAGGCCTTCCAATTCATGTGGCCTTGGTGGTCTCTTATGGTCAAAGTTGGACCAGTCCCTTATGGGCTGGTTTAGCCTTGAGTCCCATGCCTTGGTCCTAGCCGATTGGACTTAAAGGCACTCAGCTAGGCTTGATCCACCTCTTGTGTAGCTTGTCTTGACCTTGCTCAATTCTAAGTTATGGGTTGGATAAAACTTTCATAAACCTTTGGAATCAGCTTCCAAATTCAATTCATTTTATGTTGTAAAAACTAGCCAGTCTTGGTCTACATATGGCCCTTAATTCAAGCAAATTGTGAATTAACTTTGACTTGATAAGATAAACACTCGAGCTGCCTTGTGAGAGCTGGCCGATTGGATTTGATTTGTTGATGAAGATATGTTTTTGACATGGTCCACTCGTCTACTTTCGGGTTTTAGCTCGATCTTGGATTGAATTGGGCCCCACATGTTCGCCTAATTTGCTCGAATCACTTGGGCTTTTTAACTTCAATTTAAAACCTTTAATTTGAAACATTTTTAAAAGATTTGAACTTTTCATTTAAAACAAAAGGTTTTAAATCATTTGAATTTTCGAAATTGGGAGTGTTAGGAATTTTTTTTGATTTAGGGTGTTTACAGATGCCTGTCTTTGACATTAATCCAAATTTATTTGTATAATGGCAAAGAAGAAAAACACCCTTTTTGATTTACTTCACAGATTATTCTTGAGAATATAAATCATCCTTCATTTCCTAAAATCCTTTTTCTCAGGCTATAGAGGAGGGGATTTTAGCCAAAGAGGACTTGACTCATATTCAATGCTCGTCCTAAACATGATCATGTATGGCCGACCTTGGGTGTATGCATGCATGGTGTGTGTGATGCAAATGGAGTGTGAGGTTTTAGAGACTCACTTAAGACATGAATGAGCTTGAGGAGAAGCCTATGAAGGCCAGCTGCCCCAAGTAGGATAATCCCATGTCGTTTTGACATTTCGGATTTTCAAAATTTGTTTTCAAAAGAGAACTCCTTTTTGCTTCAATCAAAAGGACTTCCAATTTTTCATATTTCCCTTTATTTGGGTTTCAATACCCACTACTTAGCAAAGGTTTTGTAGAAAATTTTGGAAAATATTTCAAAATTCCATTTCCCACAAAACAAAGTCTAATTCTCAAACAAAATGAAATCCAAATAAGTAGATTCTATTCCTACTTTAGGATTTTCATGGATAAACCTTTTTCCATTGGGATAAGTTGTAGGGATTTGGGAAAGAGTTATCACAGTCCCTTCTGAAGTGTCCTGTGGTTTAAGGCAAAGAGATAAAAAATTGCTCTTTTTGAGCATTAGCTTTTTCATTTTATATCAACATGGAGGGCCTCTTTTTTTTTCTTTTTGAGGATTTTTTTTTCATATTCCCTCTTTTTTTCTTTTTTTCATTCAAAGAGAAGACCTCTTTCGGAGAAATTTTTGTATTCTCTCTTTATATTTGAAGGAAGACCTTTTTTTGGAGGAGTTTTTGTATTCTCTTTTCTTTTGATTTTGCCAATTTTTCTTTCAGAGAAAGAGAAGTAAAATGGGGAGACTTATCCCTTTGGTTACTCGATTTAACCAAGATCATCATATTTCATAATAGCATCTACCATTTGAAAATATTTTGCTATATTGAATCAGGATCCATTTTGTAAGATAAAGATTTTTGAAATGTTACCACATGATTTTGAAAACTCTACTTTTCATAAAGCACCAATTCCCTTATTCAGGGTCATACGATCATCTTTGATCATTCTTTTAAGAAGTTCAAAGGAGATCTATTTTAAAATCTTTTCGAAAGAAATTTAACATAGACCGTACACATAATATTTTTTTCAAGTATTGAGCATTTATAGGGTCTACTAAATTTCTACCCTCAACATCAATTAACCAATATGCATTGTTGGTGATTGTTCCTCTTATAACATAGGGACCATCCCACTTGGGCCGCCACTTTACAAGTGGATGTGGGCCACGATAGTGGGTGATTTTCAACACAAGGTCTTTCACTTTTAAGTAGCGAGCCTTCATATACTTTTCATAATGTTGGGCTATCCTTGGCCGGTATACATGTGCATGATCCATAGCAAGGAGCCTTTTTTCATCCAATAAATCAAGTTCAGCCATTCTAGCATGTTGCAAAGTCTCTAAGGGTAGGTCGAGTGTAAGTGATGTATGAAATGAATGCAATTTAGTATGAATGGGAAGTATGACATTTGTGTTATAGACCAACTCGAATGGTGTGGCATTTGTGGGTGTTCGGATGGAAGTTCTATAAGCCCATAAGGCTTCATCAAGCTTCTCGTGCCATGTCCTACCCTTCTCTAAGGTTTTCTCAATGATGCTTATGAGAGTCTTGTTCATAGCTTTGGCTTGACCGTTGCTGCCTTGAGGGTAGTAGGGCGATGAGAAGTGTTGAGTTATGCCATAGGTATTACATAACTTTTCCATCTTCTCATTCTTGAAAGGGGTGCCATTATCAGACACTAGGTCTCTTGGAACTCCAAATCGAGCCAAGATATTTTTCTTAATGAATACCACTACATGTTATCCTTGGACATTAGCCAAGGAGGTAGCTTCAACCCATTTAGAAAAATATTCGGTGGCTGCTAATATGAACCTATGTCCATTGGATGCAGTTGGGAAGATTGGTCCTATGATATCAAATGCCCACATAGTGAAGGGCCATGGGCTTACAATGAAATGCAAGGTGGACGATGGGATATGAATGGCATGTCCATGCACTTGACATTGATGACATTTCCTAACATGATCATGACAGTCTTGCTTAAGGGTGGACAAAAAATAACCGACCCTAAGTATCTTCATGGCCATCATATTTGCATTGACATGGCCTCCACATTCTCCATCATGGAATTCATGCATTATGGTCCTAGCCTCATCAAGGTCTACACATCTCAACAAGATGCCAGTAAAACTCTTTTTATAAAGAATCCCTCCCAAAATCATATTTCGAGTTGAAATTTTTTGAATCAAAGCTTTATCTTTGGAAGAAGCAAATTCGGAAAATCCTCAATTTTCTAAAATGTTTTTAATGTCTTGAAACCATGGTTTTTCAATTGAATTTTGGTCATTTTAGAAAAATCTCCAAATCGTGGGTGGATGGAGTGGGTGAGTGCCAAATTTCTAAGGGTCGAGTTACCATGGTAGGATTAACCTTTATAGATGAACCTAGGGATGAGAGTACATCTGCTATGGTGTTATCCTCTATACCTATGTGAGTGAGTGTGCATAATTTGAAAGAATCGACCAATCTGGTGGCCAACTCATGGTATGGTATGAGTTTTTCATTTTTGACTTGCCAAATTTTTGAAACTTAGTTTATAACAAGCATTGTTTGAAGCGATTCACCTTTTGAGACATCTTATGGAACATTTTAGAGCATAAAATGTTCACTATTGAAGCGATTCACCTTTTGAGACGTCTTATGGAACATTTTAGAGCACAAAGAAAGACCTTCACATGATATTTATTGATCTAGAAAAAGCTTATGATAGGGTACCGAGGGAGGTTCTTTGGAGAACTTTGGAAAAAAAAGGTATCCCATTGACATATATTAACCTTATAAGAGACATGTATGATGGTGCAAAAACATGTGTGAGGACTCATGAAGGAACGACAGACTTGTTTGAAGTTAATATTGGGTTACATCAAGGATCAACTTTAAGTCCATACTTATTTATAATGGTGATGGATGAGTTAACAAAACATATTCAAGATGAAGTACCTTGGTGTATGTTATTTGCAGATGACATTGTATTAGTGGAGGAGTCTAAGGAAAAAGTTAATAGAAAATTAGAACTATGGAGAGAAACATTAGAAAGCAAAGGCCTCCGACTTAGTAGAACAAAGACAGAATATATGGAATGTAAGTTTGATAATTTGGCTACTTCAGAGGACATAGAAATTAAAATTGGCACACATTGCATTCCCCAAAAGGAAAGTTTTAAATACCTATGGTCAATTTTTCAAAGTGATGGAAGAATTGATGGAGATGTTACACATAGAATTAATGCTGGTTGGTTAAAATGGAGAGGAGCATCAGGTATTCTTTGTGATAAGAAGATACCATTAAAATTAAAAGGTAAATATTATAGAGCAGCAATTAGGCCTGCCATGTTTTATGGTTCTGAGTGTTGGGCAATTAATCATCAACATGAACAAAAGATGTCTGTGACAGAAATGAAGATGTTGAGATGGATGAGTGGTCATACAAGAAAAGACCGTATACAAAATGAGGTTATTAGAAACAAATTAGGAGTGGCACCAATAGAGGATAAAATGAGAGAACATCGTTTAAGATGGTTTGGACATATAGAATGAAGATCAGAAGAAGAACCTGTAAGAAGGGTAGAAAAACTAAATTTGGAAAGTATTAAAAGAGGTAGAGGATGACCACAAAATTGTTGGAAAGAAGTAATAAAGAATGATCTAGCTTATTGGGAGTTAACTGCTAACATGGCACACGATAGGGATCTGTGGAAACAAAGAATCCATGTAGCCGACCTCGTCTAGTATGGGAAAAGGCTTAGTTGTTGTTGTAGTTTATAACAAGCATTGATAAAAACTTCAATACATGATGCCCCTAGATTTTTCAAAATTTTTAGGCCTTGTATGAGTGCTTCATACTGGGCCACATTATTTGAACATGCAAAATCTAGTCGAATGACAATTGGGATTTCTCCCTTTTCAGGGGATATGAGGATGATTCTCACACCTGCCTCTTGTTGATTCTTAGCCCTATCAAAATACATTTTCCATACTTGATCTTCCTTAAAACAATTTGCTAAAACATGGTTTTGAAATTTATTTGCAAATATGACTTCATTGGGCATTTTATCAAGTATGGGATATGTATCCTCAAGAGGCAATTCAGACACATGATCAGCTAGGGCTTGCCCCTTAATGGAGGTTTGATGGTGAAACTTTAAATCATACTCCATTAAGAGGAGCTGCCATTTACCTAGCCTATCCGTTAGGATAGGTTTTTAAAACAAGTGCTTGATTGGATCAAGCTTAGACACTATCCAAATTTCATGATCTAGAAAATAATGTCTAAACTTTTGGCAAGCCCATACCAAGGCTAATCACGTTTTCTCCATGATTTGATAATTTCTTTCATATGCCAATAGAGTTTTTGAAATATAGTAAATAGCATACTCTCTAAGACTATCATCATCATATTGAGCAAGTAAAGCACCCAATGCATTCTCATGAATGAAAATATAAAGCAATAAAGGTTTTCCTTGCTTTGGAGGTTTTAAAATTGGAGGATTTACCAAACAAGTTTTCAATCTTTCAAAAGCTTTTTGGCAATCATCATCCCATTCAAATTTAACCCCTCTTCTCAAAAGCCTATTGAAAGGTTCGCATCTTGTTGCTAGATTGGAGAAAAATCTCCTATTTGCTTGGAGTCGACCTTGGAGGCTTCGGATTTGGGTCAAGTTGGAGGGTGGAGGCATTTCTATGATAACTCGACACTTAGAGGGAACAACCTCAATGCCCCTTTGGCTTACCATAAACCCTAAGAGTTTGTCCGATTCAACTCTAAAAACACATTTTTGAGGGTTTAGCTTCACTTTATAAAGCTTAAGTCTGTCAAAAACTTTTATTTTACCAAAAGATCATCCACATATACTTTCAAGAGCTCATAGATTTGATCATGGAAAATAGTAGTCATGGCTCTTTGGTATGTGGAACCGGTATTTTTTAAACCAAACGGTATAATCATGTAATAGTATGTGCCCCAAGGTGTAGTAAAAGCAGTTTTTGCCTGATCTTTTGGTGCTAACTTGATTTGATTATAACCCGAATAGCCATCCATAAAAGAAAACATTTCATGATTGCCAGTGCTATCCACTATCAAATCAATGTGTGGAAGAGGAAAATTATCTTTTGGAGTGGCTTTGTTCAAATTTCTAAAATCTATGCAAATTCGAATTTTCCCATTGGATTTTCGAACCACAACAATGTTTGAAAGCCATTCCGAATAAGCAATGGGTTTTATAAATCCAGCTTTTAAAAGATCTTCTAAACCCTCTTTCACTTGGGAGTAAACATCGGGATGGATTTTTCTAAGCTTTTGCTTAATGGGATTGCCATTGGGTTCTAAGGGTAAATGATGCTCTACGATTTTTTAGTCTAGACCCTGCATGTGTTCGTAGGTCCATACAAATACATCAACATATGATTTAAAAAATGCAATAAATGATGCTTTTTCATGCTCATGCAAACATACACCTATTTTTATACACTTTGGGTTAGACTCACTCCCTAGATTGATTTATACAAAATCCCCTCCAATGAAATTTGAAAGTTTTTCTAAGTCAAGGATTCTATGAAATTTGAGAAGCTCGGAGGCTTGATCTTTCTCATTGCTTTGATCATTCTCAAGCACTTTAATTTCTAGGGAAGTACTAGACAAGAGAGGGGGGTTGCATGACAATCTTGGATGATTTTGGTTTGGGAATATATACAATCTTGAAAGAAATCGAAAATGGGCTTTGTACATGGTCAATATTTTTAGAATTTTCGATTTTTTCAATTTTTTATCTTTTTCAAAGCAAATGCTAGGAGGACGAATATACAAGACTTTCTTTTTAAAATTTTCAGACTTTTCAATTTTTTTGACTTTTGCAAACAAAGACTAGAAGAAGGAACATAAACCACTTTCTTTTTGGAATTTTCATATTTTTCAAATGTTTTTGGATTTTGGGTGTTTTCTAATTTTTTTTGGCTTTTGCAAATATATAATTTTTTTAGATTTTTAGATAAGGAGGGGTCTTCCATCAAACCTCTTTTCCCTTTCCGTTGGTGCTTGCATGATTCGGGAAGGGTTCTTTTAGAACCGCTTGGGATGACTCCGGTTCTTCCGTGACGTGGAGCCTTCCTTGCTCAATGAAGTCCTTGATTTTGTTCAAAAGAGCTAAACATTTGTTTGTATAATGACCTTTGAGCACATGATACTTGCAAAACTCTTTCAAAAATTTCTCTTTAGGAGGTGTCCCCTTGGGAAGAGCAGGGAGGGTGACCATTCCATGGGCTAGAAGGAGGTCTAGGACTTCCGTGATAGGTTGTCCTAATTGGGTGAACTCCCTCCGTTTAAAATTTCTTTGAAGTTTTTTGGCATGTTTTTGTTTGAGTTTCTTGGAAGGGCCGACCAGGCTTGGTTTCATGTGGACATTTGCAATCTTTTGGGGTTTTGCCCCATTGTCCGCCACGGGTGGCCCATAAGTGTCTTGTTTTTCAAATCAATTTTTTTGAAAAGTTCTCCCCTTCCACAAGTCCTCGTAAACTCTTTTTTTCAAGTTGTCTTCGAAGAGTGAAACCTTTTTTTATAAGTTTTTGAAAGGTTGAGATTTCGTGGAGGGAGAGAAGAGCCTTCAAATCAGTTTTAAAGTTTTTAAGGATGAGCATCACAGCACATCCTTCGGGAATGGGCTCCCTTACTTGCCCTAGGAGAGACCTCCATCTAATGATGAATGCATGGGCATCCTAGTTAGATGCTTGTTTTGTGTCCCTTAAGGTATTCAAAGTGAGAGTGACTTCTACATTGTGAGAAAATCGTTGCATAAAATAATTTGCTAACTCCTCAAAGGTAGCAAATTGGCTTAGATCGTAGAAAGCCAACCACTTTGAAGTATTTTCCTTGAGGGAGAGGGGAAACTAATAAATCCATTTTGTTGAATCATTTTTCTTCTTGTAAGTCCTGCGGGAGAAGAGTTGAAGGTGGGATCTAGGATCCCCACTTTCGTTATACCGATGGAAGTTTGGTATGTCATTGTCAGTATCGGTTTGATAGTCGGACGGTAGGAAGTCCGATAGTGCGTATGACCTCCTCTCCTTTGTTTGGCCTTTCAACAATTGTTGTAAGGCTTTTCTATCTTTTAGAGTGAAGGATTCATGTTCTCGTTTCCCTTCTACCACTGAGGTCTCCTTGGCTTTTTTGATCGATTTGATCTTTTATGAACCCTTGCTTGTTTCCCATGAGAAGAACATGATTCGATCGCCTCGACCTCTTGGTTTAAAACGACAATCTTCTTTTCTAAGAGCTTGAAATCTTTTCTAAGGGAAACAAGCGAATCCTTTCAATTTTTGTAATACATTTTTGAAATCTTTTTTCAAATAAGACTTGATTAGCATGAATCCCAGCTCGACACTTTACACGATCCTTCCGAACTAGACATGCTTTGAGATGAGAAAAACCTGTGCACAAGTTAGAAATTAACACCACGATTTTAAAAAGTTGGAATTGGAAAGGTTCACCTAAGCTTGAAATCCCACAAGACTCGAGTACCACCGGGTATGCCAATTCTATAGACGTGAAATTATCAATCCAAGCCTATGTAGAGACTTGAAATGAATCTTTCAACACTACTTGATGCATGAGTGTGCCAGCTAGTTTTCTAAAAACTAGTAAAATTGAATCAAATGGGCGATTGTGGCTAAGCGGGTTGTTTTCGCTTTAGACCTTCTTGAACCGACGCTTAAGGGTCAGTTTAAGTGCTTAGGGATTCCAACTAAATAGGTGAGACTTCCAAATTCACGTGAAAAACAAAGGTGTTGAGAATGAAAACAAGTGCACTTGATTCAAGTTTCAAAATGAAAAAGTTCTGAAAAACAGAAAACTCTATTTTCAGGATTTGCTTACCGAATCTTTTTGAATGCCTTTCAGACCTCCTAAAATCATCAAAATTTTACAGACCAAAGTTTGAGATGTGAAAGTCTAGAGCATCATTCAGATTATGATTTGGAGTTGTATTGTTGCAGAATTAAATCTAGGAAGTGCCTTTGCTAAGGAATCAAAACTGTTTTGTCATAGAAATATAGAGACTAAAAAATGAGTCTGTATCTCAGTGCTCAAAATTCCAAATTTAATGAATTTGATATTAAGAGAAAGCTATAGATGTCATCTTTCTAATGAATCAAAATTCATCAATTTTGGATACAAACAGACAGAGTTATTGGATGAATACCTAGGCTCAATTGCAGGAAAACTGGTTGGACAGACAATTTACAAAAACTTTTCCAATTTTGAACAATTTTAATTACGATGTTACAAGACACTAAAATTCTTAAAAATTTTATTAGAAGTGGGTTGTGTGTGTAGAAGAAGTGTGCAAAGTTTCAGAACCATTGGAGTAAAGATTCAGGAATTAAAAATCAAGCAATTCACGTATGTTGAAATGATGAAATCCAGTTTTCAGGTTTTTAGAATCATACATGATGCAAACTCACACGAATTGAAATTGCTGAAAGAAAATGAATTAAAATATACTTAATAGCTTAAGCATAGAGGGGATTAGAGAATATAGAGTGTTTATAGAATATAGAGAGGTAGAATCAATAAATCAAACACATAGAGTGCATAATGAAAGAAAGAGAAATTTCAGCAACATCTACTTCTATTACATCATGGGGGGAGACAAAGCTCCATTAATACAACTCCTTTTAAATTAAATTTAAAGAAGAGATGTAGAGGAATGAAGATGGAACAACACTTACCCGGACTTACACAATGGATCGTCTTCCAAGGCAATGGCCGGCCACCCCATGAACCCTTTCCCTCTTTGATCAATCACTCATACTCACGAAACCGTGGCCTAGATTCTACTGACCCTTCCCTCTAATGTTCCTTCCCTAACAACTCTCAAATCTCACACAACTCTCAAAGTGCAACACCCTTGCTGGCCTCCCTCTCGAGCTCTCCTGATGATCCCAAGATGAACTCCCAAGATGGTTCATGCCCCCACCCTTGGCCTCAATTTATAGGCCATGGGTGGATCTTCTAGTATTTTCCTTGGGACGGGTTATCCAAGGTCCAAACCCAGCCCCAAGTCCTTCCAATTCACGTGGCCTTAGTGGTCCCTTATGGTCAAAGTTGGACCAGCCCTTTGTGGGCTGGTTTAGCCTTGAGTCCCATGCCTTGGTCCTAGCCAATTGGACTTGAAGGCACTCGGTTATGCTTGACCCACCTCTTGTGTAGCTTGTCTTGACTTGATAAGATAAACACTCGAGCTGCCTTGTGAGAGCTGGTCAATTGGATTTGATTTGTTGATGAAGATATGTTTTTGACATGGTTCACACCTCTACTTGCAGGCTTTAGCTCGATCTTGGATTGAATTGGGCCCCATATGTTCACCTGATTTGCTCAAATCATTTGAGTTTTTTAACTTCAATTTAAAACCTTTAATTTGAAACATTTTTAAAAGATTTGAACTTTTTATTTAAAACAAAAGGTTTTAAATCATGTGAATTTTCGAAATTGGGAGTGTTAGGAAATTTTTTGTGTGGTGAACCAATTGTGTCATGTGGGACTCAATGCTAAACTAATATAGTTTGCTCTCAATGTGTGGTGAACCAATTAGAGCGTCCTATGTCATAAATGTGAACCCATCCAAACGGTCTAAAGAGGTCGCTTAGTCCCGGAGCAGGATGCAGTTGCGAGCTTGAAGCGACACGAGGATGCTTCCTCCGGCGTGACTCACCCCCTGCCACTGATTTCTCGAGCGAGACGCGCCTCTCGCCTGTTTTTTGCACGTGAGCAGCCTGCTTCGCACTGCACTCGGTCCGGAGTGTCAAACACACCCGAGGACTGCGTCTGCGTTAGAGGATGCACGGGCCAAGGTTTTTTAGATTGAGAAAGTTCAGAGGAGGTCCTGCAGGTTATGCGGTTCCATGCTGCCTGTATTTGTGTCATGTGGAACTCGGGATTATGCGGCTCCAAAAATGGCGTTCCGTCCCATACGTTGCAGTGACGCAACCAACCACTAAAATTACCGACGCCGAAGTGCTAGAGGCCGAGGCCGTAGATTCTGCTAAATGGCGCAAATAACAAATGAACACAAGGAGCAAAGAGAGGGAAATGTATTGCATTTGACTTCATTTTCTGTAACGCCGAAGTGCTAGAGGCCGAGACCGTAGATTCTGCTAAATGGCGCAAATAACAAATGAACACAAGGAGCAAAGAGAGGGAAATGTATTGCATTTGACTTCATTTGACTTTCTATCTTCACTTAGACCAAGATGATACCACAAAGAACACCTGTCTGAGAGAGAGAAAGAGAGAGAGAAAGATTTGGTTGGCGACCAAACAAATAACGTGCAAGACACTAAATTGCAAGAAAAGGAAGTCTCTGGGCGTTATATGCATTCTCATCCTATTTCTCTGCCTGTCTAGACCCAAGTTAGGTGAGATGAGTAGGGAAAAGAGGGGTGGTCAACCATCCTATTTCTCAAGGCTTTATATGTATTCTCATCCGATTTCTCTGCCTTGTCTACACATGGAATGACGCAAGCCAACACGAACATTTATATATCTGGAAACTAAATCTAATGTATTGGGTAAATTTCAACACCAATATCCTCGGTAAGCCATTTTGTTTAGAAATTAAGATGGTTGACATTGATGGGTGGCCACAAAAGAAACTATTGTCACCGACAACAACAATAAAGCCTTCTCCCATACTAGATGGGGTCAACTACTTCAATTCGTCTTCATAAGGTTCAACAACTCTATTTTTGGAGGAACTACATTAATCGCAAGTACAAATTGTCATTGTATCTTGTATATATCGGTTTCTAGAATATCATCGAGACATATATACTTGATCAAGTTATTTGTCGGTTCGGTCACCATTCACACACCCCTTTTCTTGTGCTGATGTTGACTATTACACATAAGCCATAGAAGTCACATACGTAGAGAGTGGAGTACAACCAATAGAACAAGTGTTGAAAGGCACAAATTTTCTTGCTTGGACACATTAAAGCACTTTAGCGTTAGAGCGCCTTATCCACATAAGTACGATAGACCATACATGGATTTGTGCACCACTCACACATCCATTTTTAGCGAGAGGCTCAGTGGATCACCAAGGATAGTTGCTCGCTCTACCAAGCAGTCACCTGACAACATCAAACCTGGTGCAAGGGCTTTTGTTATGACTTAGTGCAAGGGCTTTTGTTATGTTCTTAGTTGGTTTCATTGAATAAAGATGTTACTTTTAACTTAACGTTTTTAGTGTCTCATAAGGTCGGAGAGGTGGTAATACCTATGATACACTAGTTGGGTCGAGACACACACATAATACCTAGGAATATCCTTATGTAATAGATCATGATGAAGTATGTTTGAAACATCAACAAACTAGTTGGACTGACATGTATATCACTAGATACTACCACCCACAAGTCTAATGATAATGAGAAAGATGTAACATACCATGATAATGATGAAGATATAACATACCATGACGATGTGACATCTTACTACGGTTAGGGGTTGGAGTATTTGATACTATGGATGTAAATCTCTTATCTATTTTATATATGCAATGTTCGATTATATTCTTTCCTTTTAGTTTTCTTCTTTTCCAACACAATTAATCAAAAACTCATGCCGAATTAAATTATTAACCGAATTAATAGTATTATGACTCAAAGCATTAATTCTATGCATAACATCTCCATCAATTCTTCCATCACTTTGAAAAATTGACCCTAGGTATTTAAAACTTTCCTTTTGGGGATGCAATGTGTGCCAATTTTAATTTCTGTCCTTTGAGGTAACCAAATGGTCAAACTTACATTCCATATATTTTGTCTTTGTTCTACTAAGACCGAGGCCTTTGCTTTCTAATGTTTCTCTCCATAGTTTCAATTTCCTATTAACTTTTTCCATACACTCCTCCACTAATACAATGTCATCTGCAAATAACATATACCAAGGTACTTCATCTTTAATATGTTTTGTTAACTCATCAATTACCATTATAAATAAGTATGGACTTAAAGTTGATCGTTGATGTAACCCAATATTAACTTCAAAGAAGTCTGTCATTCCTTCATGAGTCCTCACACATGTTTTTGCACCATTATACATGTCTCTTATAAGGTTAATGTATGTTAATGGGATACCTATTTTTTCCAAAGTTCTCCAAAGAACCTCCCTCAATATCCTATCATAAGCTTTTTCTAGATCAATAAATATCATGTGAAGGTCTTTCTTTTTTGCTCTAAAATGTTCCATAAGACGTCTCAAAAGGTGAATCACTTCAACAGTAGATCTTCTTGGCATGAATCCAAATTGGTTCTCTATTGTACTTGATACTTGTCTTAACCTACGTTCGATAATTCTTTCTCATAATTTCATAGTATGGTTTATTAACTTGATACCTCGATAATTCGCACAATTTTGAATGTCTCCCTTGTTCTTATATATGGGTATAAGTATACTTGCTCTCTATTCCTCTGACATCTTTTGGTTTTTCCATATTTCATTAAATAGTCTTGTGAGCCAAGTGATTCCTATTTCTCATAGTATTTTCCAAACTTCTATAGGAATATTAACTGGTCCTACCGATTTACCGCCCTTCATATGTTTAAGAGCCTATTTGACTTCATTCTTTTGAATACATTGATAGAAATTATGGTTTATATACTTTTCTGATTTGGCTAACTCTCCTAAGCTAATATTAACATCTTTATTTTCATTAAAAAGCTTATAAAAACAAATTTTCCATCTATTTCTTATATCATCATTTGTCACTAGAATTTTTTCATCCTCGTCTTTGATGCATCTAACATAATTAAGATATTTAGTTTTCTTATTCTAGCCCTAGCTATCCTAAAAATATCTCTTTCACCTTCTTTTGAGTTGAGTTTTTTTATATAAATCCTCTCAAATTTTAGCTTTTGCTTTACTCACGGCCTTTTTCGCTTTCTTCTTTGCTTTCTTATAAGCTTCTAAAGTTTTACTAGTTTTCTTAGTATAATGTAATTTGTAACATGCCCTCTTTGCCTTTATTTTGCACTACTTCACTCCACTACCAAGCTTCTTTTTGTACGGGTACACCTAACACATCTTTCGCCACTTTCCTAATATGTATAGCCATATTGTTTCACATATCACAGGATGCACCAACATAATTCTAAATATCTCCTTGAAGGACTTTTGTTTAAATATATCTTCTTTCTCGCTTTTGAGGTTCCACCATTTAGTCTGAATAGCTCGATGCACTCTTTTCTTCTTTGTCCATTTTTTTATTTGTAAATCCATAACTAAAAGTCGATGTTGGGTAGTTAAGCTTTCTCCTGGAATTACCTTGCAATATGACACAAAAAAAATCTTATTAATAAATCCCACTTCCTGAAAAAAAGGAATCTTATAACTATTTCACTTATAAATGCAATTAATCTCTAATACATTTGAAAATGCATGTATAAGTGGAATTGAAGTTGGTTTTGTAAATACAATATCCCTAACATATTCCATCTATGAGATCATATGATGCTATACAAAAGTAAAAATTGTTAGACCATGCATTTATTCTCATCAAATTTGCATTCTTGCATTATAAATATGTATTGTTATGCTATCATTTAAGTTATCACCCAGTTCATCTATGTTAGAAAACGCTTGAGCTTGGAACTCAACATCGGCCAGTCTATTACAAATGCATGCCTTCTAGACAAAACCAAAAGAATGATTATGATCCCCTTAAATTACAGTCAACCTACACAATCCATTGGCTTTACCAACTCCTTCAAGTGAAAATGAGCATTCTTTAATTGACAATTTTAAGGGTTTATAGGTATTCTCATGCAACTATAGACCCCAATAATAGGCAATTATCAAGACAATTTAATGTTTATTTGAACCATTGTTAAGCATCCCAATACCAGACATTCATGCTTCTCCACTGTCAACACCTGCTTGCGTTTTTCCATTGTACAAAGTTTTCTCTAATGAGAGTGACGTAACTCGTTGTTGACATACAAAAGATTGAATGAAATTACCATTTCAACTAGTTAGAATTCAGCTCTGTCGGCAAGAAGATTGCCATCCTGTGGGAGTCACTACTTTAGAGCGCCTTGTCATTGAGCTTGTGCGTACCAGTCATTATTTTATTTTATGTGGGTAAATTTACTCAATTTCGTGTACCTAACTAACCATTCAACGATTTCAACGATTAGACTTTCAACGAATTCTCACTGCAATGGTGCACGAATCTTGTGACGCCTAGCATGCAAGGTACACCATTGACCATCGGAGTCGTCAAACAGTCTTGCCGAGGCAACACAGTAGGGATCCTTAGCTCGTGAATCGGCAGCATTGGTGGCATAGGTAATTCGTGAAGCTCGCGAGAGAAAAGCAAAGCGATCGCCTAATTGGTTGCCGATCTCCGAACCGACAGCTACCCGACACTCCACTGCCAGTGAGCGGGCTGAGAGGACGAAGAAGAGGATCTCGCCCCCTAAATCAAGGCTGGGTTGGGTCGGCATTGAAACCTCACCTCAACGGTTACTAGGGGCTTGAAGAAAGGTCAGTAAAGGACAATGAGGAGCGTCGTCTATCCTCATTTTCTCTAGTAATTACATTTTAAGGTGTTTCAACCGTGCAACAACAGTAACATACTAAAGGAAGAATTAAAAATAGAATAATGTGCATTGATGTGTCAAATCTGTTCCAGATACAAATCACAGTAGCAGTTTCACGCCACAACAAACCCGTAAAACTTTAATGTACAATTTTAAGGGTTGATAGGTATTCTCATGCAACTATAGACCCCAATAATAGATAACTATCAAGACAGTTTAATGTTTATTTGAACCATTGTTAAGCATCCCAATACCAGACATTCATGCTTCTCCACTGTCAACACCTGCTTGCGTTTTTCCATTGTACAAAGTTTTCTCTAATGAGAGTGACGTAACTCGTTGTTGACATACAAAAGATTAAATGAAATTACCATTTCTACTAGTTAGAATTCAGCTCCATCGGCAAGAAGATTGCCATCCTGTGGTAGTCAAACTACTTTAGAGCGCCTTGTCAATGAGCTTGTGCGTACCAGTCATTATTTTATTTTATGTGGGTAAATTTACTCAATTTCGTGTACCTAACCATTCAATATAGACATGACCGGTTCCCAACCAGAATCAAATTGGGTGGTCCTCGGTCCCAATTCTGGTTTCACCAATTTCGAGTTCAGCCTGTTCCTAACTCGGATCGGTTCTGGTTGAAACTGTTGAACAGTTAGGAACCGGCCATATCTACAGTCTGCCTTGAGTGACTTGACGTGATGACAGTAAACATAGTTTTTTTTAGTGCTGGTTTGCTCCATTCACAGGATTTGAACTCGATTCCTTGCTTAAGGTTGGCAAGCGACAGGCCGACTTGAAACAATCGGCCATTATGGCTGCTAATATCGCATCACTTCATAATTTTCTTACATAAGGTAATTATATTTATCATGATAGTTTATTATAGTGTTTTCTTTTAACTTTAATACATTAATCTACAAAAACCAAAAAGGTCACGACTTGAAATTGATAATTTATGCCCTCCACTAAGAAAAACCAAAAAGGGTCTACTACAAAGATGCTTAATTAGAGTTCTTGCGCTTGATCTTGCACCATATTATCATTTAACTGCACACGACCAATTCATGTTTTATTACTTCACTTTCAATCCTTCAGAATATTTCTTTGCTAGAATTTTCTTTTAAATATTATGCACACGGCTAGTTTCTCAACCCTTTGATTGGAACTTCATGTCATTGTAATTCTGACACTATATATCTCATTTTATCTTTTATTAGTATCACATCAACTTTAATACGATAACACCAACTTTATTACGACAAGCTTTACATGGCCTTAGGAGCATGTATGCTGCTAAAGGAGCCATAAAACTGTTCCTTTTTTTACAATACACTGTACCATCCTTATCTTCATCAACATCACCGCGGCTATCATCCTCTTCGCCGCCACTTCCTCTTGCACCATCATCCAAAAGGCCATCATCATCACAATCATTAGTACGGTGGCCAAAAATATGCACATTTCTTTTGTTTACGAAGCCTTACTATGTGTTTTTAGTTGCAGGTACTAAATGTTCTCTTTTATGGCATTTCGCTAATGAGTTGTATTATTTTCACCTTTGGAGTACTCTAAGGTGGCTCTAGACGAGTTTGTAACAACTAATCGTGTGCGGGTGTGTTAGGCTTTCGGCTTCCGTTTGGAGAAAAAATAGGAAGAAATGGTGCATTGAAATCGATAAGCTAGCTTTTTCTAAAGAATATGCATACCATACCATGCATGACATTAATATATATAGAACAATCGTCACAAAGATACCACGCTAAAACTTGGTCTGACTTTCATATACAGAACATTTATTTCACACACGCGGACACACACACACATACATATATGTGTGTGTAAGGTCAACTGCCTGCCTGTCATGGGTAACGCGATTTCACACACACATGTACATATATGCCCCACAAAGTTTGTAACAACTAATCGGCACGGCTAACCTACTTTTTCCTAAAGAAGATGCATGACATTAATATATACCGAACGATCATCATATAACAACCATGCTAATACTTAGCCTGACTTCGCATACAAAACATTTATTTCACACACGCACACACACATATATATTACGTTTCTCTTTCTCTCTCTTTATTTATATATATATAAGTGTGTGTGTGTGTGAGACCTGCATGTCATGGTAATGCAATTCCACACACACACGTACATATGTGCCCCACAAAGTTGGTAACAACTAATCGGCACGGCAAAGCTAGCTTTTTCTACAGAGCATGCATACCGTGAGATACATGACATTAATATATACAGAACAATCATCACACAACAACCACGCTAATACTTGTTTTTACTTTCATCTACAAAACATTTATATCATACCCACACCCATACATATATAGACATATAGATATATTGATATATATAGATATGTCAGGTCAACTGCCTGCATATGATGGTAGCGCAATTGCACACACAACACAATTGCATATATGCCCACAAAGTTGGTAACAACTAATTGGCACGACTAAAATTTCTTATGCGTCTAGGCAAGCAAGTACCCGCCTGCATGTCATGTGCTCTCCAAGTTATGAGTTTGAATGTGATGCTATGTGTTGGAGACGCCGAAATTCCACATAATCTCATAGCTTCTTGATTGGACTGCAAAAAGCATGTATTCATCTACCTACGATCCCTACTTTCATTTCAAGAACCGCCGTCATACAGAGGATACTGGGGCACACAATCGCATGCACACACACGTATGTTTGTGTGTGTGATTTTGCCTTTTCAAGTCACACTCAATATTATCAGAGTGAAGTTCAAATAATTGCAGTTGGCCTCCGTAGAGCAACAAAATTTGTGCCATGTACTGAATGTCACCTAGGGTTGGCAATAAGGTGGGTCGGGGAACCGTATGGCTATACGAGGCCATAAATATAGGATTTATTCTATTATTATAGGTTGATTAAAATGGAAATGTGCATGAGGTATTGTTTTGTGAAAAGATACATATTAAAGTTGAAAGGTTAATATTATAAAACAAATAATCAACCATGCTTTATGATCCTAAGTGCCGCATAGTTAATTATCAATATGTACAAAAGATGTTCATGACAGAAATATAGATAATAAGATGAATGAATTGTGGTATAAGGAAAGACCATATACCTAATGAGTTTATTAGCAACAAATTGGGAGTGGTACCATAAAAAAGTAGGAAAAAATCGTTTAAGATGGTTTAGACACTTAAAAATATGACCAAAGGAAGCTCCGATAAGAAGGTATGAGAAACAAAAAGAAAGATGGTACGTAGAAAGATGACAAAAAAAAACTACAAAAGTGTTGGAAGGAAGCAATTGAAAAATCATCTATTAACTGTTAGCATGGCATACGATCGAGATTTATCAAAAAAAAAGAATGCAGGTAGCCGACCCAATCTAGTATAAAAAAGGCTTAGTTGTTGTATAATGGTATGGGTGTGACGTTTTCAGTAATAAAAATGAGATTCCCTGAAATCAGGCTAGAATTTCCACAAGAAGATGCCATTCTTTGAATGAGAAATAGAAAGGGAATACCAAAAAATTCATGTGGCTGAAGTTGAAGCATTGCAGATTATTGAAAATGAACAACTTCATTAGAATGGATTTCATCCTTTTTACAGGGTGCCAGTATCCCACTTCTAACACTAACAACATTATTAAACTTAAACATATTTTAATTTAAATCGGATCATTTCTAAATCAGATCCAAATAACTGAATACTTGAAGCAGTTGAAATTTTGAAAGTTCTATTTCTCTCGAAACCCACACGCTTCTCTCTCTCTCTCATGCACACGCGGACACAAACAAACACACACACACACACACACACACACATATATATATATATATATACATATATATACATACATATTCATACATAAATATACATATATACATACATACTTCTATATGTGTACATATAATATAAATATCGTTCACCAACCAAATCCCAATAATTGAATAATTTAACGTTAAGTAGTTGAAATATCGAAAATTCAATGTTTCTCCCACAATGCACTACGTATATATAGCTCTAGTAAAAATCAGCTTATTCCCCACGATTTGTGCTTGACATGAAGAAAAACTGTATGATAAGTACCACGGGAAATGGAACAAGTTTCCCTTGCACTGGGTAATTCAACCCAGGCCAATATTAAACCATCCCTAATCTTATCAAAGAATAGATATCGAAAACTCTTCTTGTGAATCATGGGATGTAGTAAAATTTTAATCATCTAAAACATTATTATCCTTTCATGGAAGTATGTGTCTCTCGCTCTAAAATCGAGCCTGATGCACTAAACTTGGGTTTCAACCGAGTTTATGGATCATCCAATAGACCAGTGTCGTGAACACTTGGTAATTCCCTGGTGCTCCAATATGAGAGTAATACAAGTTTAATCAAGTTTTAGAACATGTAAATTTCATTAAACTACTAGTACAGGGAAAAAAAATCTAAAACTGCATTTTGTTCTCTTTTGAAGTTGATGGCGGTTGACCTTGCAATTCATGTCACATCGTGCCTCCCACTAAATACTTCTAATTTTGAAAATTCGTGTCAATGACTGGCTTCCATGTTCTTATATCTGCATTATTTGATTGATGCATGCAACTCTCACCAACTTAAGTTCTCTACGTCCTTACCAGTTCGAATTCACTATATATTCTTGCACCTACCAGCATACCTTCATCCCTTCAACGCTCCCTACTGCTTGTTTCCTAGCAAGCAAGGACTGGAGATGAGGACCGCTAAGTTGGTTTTGGTTCTTTTCGTCGCCGTCGCCCTGTGCATGTACGACGTGAAGGCAACTGAGCAGAGAGAATTTATTAGATCGTTGTTCCGCTTATCCTATATTAGATCGCGTTCCGCTTATCCTATATTTGACGTTTACTTAAAGGTTGATTTCCAGACCATTCTGAGAATCTATATTTGTATCCCTCAATGAACCTTGCAATCAGTACACCTGAGTACTAGATATCAACCCACAACTACGTCTTGGCGCCATTTTGAACTTTCTGCAGTTGAACTATTAAGACTGAAATTTTCACTCGTGCAGATTTTCATCCCCATGATTTATGCGTTTCATACAGGGACACCATACACTATTAGTGTGCAAGTATTTTATTTTACTTGCACGAAGCACGTCCAGGGGTCTGTAGACATAGTAGCTACCATCCAGTGTTCTTTTTGGCTAACAGCGTTCTGCTAACCTCATTCATCTTTCTGATTCCAAATCCTCCCTCCCTAACTAGTTTCAAAACATCCTTCCATCCAAGAGGATGAGCTATGAATTTGTGGAATGAACCACTCCATAAAAATTCCTCGCATCATACCTTCTTGAAGCTTCATGAATCTTTGCGGTAAGTAGAAATCCACCATCAAATACGATGGGGTTGAAGCAAGAGCAGATTTTACCACTATTATATGTCCCGCTAATGATCGAAGAGATGACAAACAAGATTCTATATGAGCTCTCATCCTTGAAATCGAAGGTTGGCACAGGTAAGAGTTTGTTTTCCAACAAAAATATCATCGTTAGATGACGACCAACATCCACTTAGTCACTCATCTGATGTGTGCACTGGGAAGTCAACCTTGGTTGGGTGGCTGAATTTCCCTCTGAATCTGGCGGCTCTACCAACTCGCGAGCTTGGCTCTCAGTTCCAGTGGAATATATTCTTTTATCTTTATAATAAAACCAAACATAAGTGATGGCTTTCTGTTAACTTAGAAAACTAATCCTTATGTGAATGTGGCATTTCGACATCTTTGCATTCATAATCAATACCAAAGTGATCATCCTATGATCTGTTGAAATGATTCTTTTAATGACAAAAACTTAAGATTTTTGATAAATGAGTAAGCTATTAGCAGAGAATCTATGATCTGTTGAAATAATGCTCGACTAATGCAATTCTTTTATTAAAGACTTGGCGGTCTTCATAAATGAGTAAGCTATTGGGAAGCAGTCAATCGAAGGAACCGTATTGAATAGATTATTACAGAAAATCAAAATACATAAAACGAGATTTGAGACGCGAAAGCTTCTTTATTTAAACTGGCTAAGTGCTAAACAATAGGTTTGTGCCGAGAGTCGAGCACGGTTGGAATCGGTACTCGGGCTTTGCCAGAAGGCTGATATAGCGAAATATTTTCTGTTAACATGATCAAACCTAAAATGGCAGTTTAATTCAAGTACATTCGCGAAGAAAGTGCCTGGAATGACCAATATGAATAACTACCATGTTGCAACTGCCATAATAAGAAGCTTGCGTCCGGTGCAGCTCTTAATAACAACTTCATTTAGGGTCTGCACTCTAAGAAGTGGCACAGCATAAACAAACTCACATCACATCCTCAAAATAGTTGTTCATTTTAGTTCTGAATAACGTTAAACCTTTTAATTGTGCATAATCCTAAACAAGTAATTTCGGAAAACATCCAAAAAGTAGCTTGTTAGAACTTAGCATTAGACGAACAAGCTATATTCATAATTATATTGAAATTTCTTTCCTACAGCCATCCAGGTCCGCAGGTTGGACCCCAAAATGGATGTATTCATCTACGAAAGTTTCTTTCACTATATATATATATATATATATATATATATATATATATATATATATAGAGAGAGAGAGAGAGAGAGAGAGATGTTGAATGTGAGCTTCGCTTCCATCGACTCCACTTGCTGCTAGCCGAACTGCTTATTCACACAGCCACACACAGACAGACAGACATACACACACACACACACACAGAGAGAGAGAGAGAGAGAGAGAGAGAGAGAGAGAGAGAGAGAGCAACTGATACAAGGCCCCGTATGTTTCTTACTATTGATGCGAACATGTGGGGACGGCTACAGTTCATTAAGATCCAGTCAGATGAATATCATCGTCCATCTGCAAGGTGTATGACATACATATACATTTTCTCATCCAAGATTCCTTGGACCTGATCTTATCTCCACAAGAGATGTCCCGCCGAATTGGATTCGATAAATTTATTATATACAGTACCATGTTACGGTGATGCCTTCAACCGAAGCAAGCAGTTACAATCCTCTAGAAACTTCAATCTGACTGGGTACAGATTGTGAAGCGCAAAAGCGCTACAAAGAGCAATAGCTCACCTAAGGGGCTAAACTCAAAATTTAGTCGAAGGTCATGAGTTCGATCCACGGGGGATGCATCTAGCTACGGAGTTCCCGTTATGCCAGGAAAACAAAACAAAGTATTTCATCCTAAGTTACAAAGAGCATTGTCAGAGTTCTGTGTTTAGAGATGTACACCTCTAAATGAGCAAAAGATCTTGGTCTCGAGCGTAAATTACTCGTGGAAAGATCGACTATCCATTCCAAGAATGATCAGGGAGTCATAGTGGGGTTAGTTGGGCGCAAAGGATCTTTATCTGCCAGACTGACAAGGATTCAAGTCTCTTATGCGCAAGAGATCACCAGGCCTTCAGGTCGAACCTTTGATTTTTAAGCACGGTGGTTCCAACTTTCACGTCTCATGGAGTAATAAATCAGCGGAGCTCTCACGTTTTTTTCTTGTGTCATACGTCTCACCATGATTTCATGATTTCAAGCTCATATTTAGGTCCAATTTAATTCTTGTCTCTCTCCCCCTCCCTCTCTCTCACACACACATGCACGCTGACATACATACACACAGACAGGGAACGAATGAACAAATAAAGTATGATCACTGATGCAGCCATAAATTGAAGCTTGAACTCCGGTCTGATATACTTGATTTTCCGTAACCAACGATCTTGTTCTCCTCCTAGCCATCTCCTTGTGCATGTATGCCGTGGGGAGGAGAGATATGCCCATATGTATCATGAAACCATCATCTCAAGATGACCTCCAAATCCACCACCATGAACGTCAATAGAGAATTAACACCATCACCATCACCGTGGTTCTCACCATGGACATGCTGAAGTTGAAACCCTTGGATTGACCAGTCCGACACGGCACCGGACTCCAGAGCACTATAAGCCTTGGAAGCCCATGCCACAACCCGTGGGTCGAACTCGTGACCTTTAACTCTTGAGGCCCCTAGTCACGTGAGCTATTGCTCTTTGTCTTCAACTTATTTCCTCAGATTTTTCTTTTCCTTTCCTAGTGTTTTAGAATGAATTTTCCCTTAAATCAAGTATAGACATTAGCTTGTTATTTCTTTCTGTAACACTTCAAAATTATTACTTGCTATTCTTAATTGTTAGTTGATTATAGTGTTTTCTTTTAACTTTAATACATTACTCTACAAAAACCAAAAAGGTCACGACTTGAAATTGATAATTTATGCCCCCCACTAAGAAAAACCAAAAAGGGTCTACCACAAAGATACTTCATTAGAGTTCTTGCGCTTGATCTTTCACCATATTATCATTTAACTGCACACGACCAATTCATGTTTTATTACATCACTTTCAATCCTTCAGAATATTTCTTGGCTAGAATTTTCATTTAAATATTCTGCACACGGCTAGTTTTTCAACCCTTTGATTAGAACTTCATGTCATTGTAATTCTGACACTATACATCTCATTTTATCTTTTATTAGTGTCACATCAACTTTATATTAGGATAACAACAACTTTATTATGATAAGCTTCGTGTAAATACATGACCCTAAGTGCATGTATGCTGCTAAAGGAGACATAAAACTGTTCCTTTTTTTACAGTACACTGAACCATCCTTATCTTCATCAACATCACCGTGCCTATCTCCCCTTAGCCGCCACTTCCTTGTGCACCATCATCCAAAAGGCCATCATCATCATCGACACCATCATTAGTATGGTGGCCAAAAATATGCATATTTATTTTGTTTACGAAAATTTACTATGTGTTTTTAGTTACAGGTACTAAGTGTTGTCTCTTTTATGCCATTTCGCTAATGAGTTGTGTTATTTTAACCTTTGGAGTACTCTAAGGTGGCTGTAGACGGGTTTGTAACAACTAATCAGGTGCGGTGTGTTAGGATTTCGGCTTCTGTTTGGAGAAAAAATAGGAAGAAATGGTGCATTGAAATCGATAAGCTAACTTTTTCTTAAGAACGTGCATACCATGCCATGCATGACATTAATATATATAGGACAATCATCACAAATATACCATGCTAAAACTTGGTCTGACTTTCATATACAAAACATTTATTTCACACACGCGGACACATACACACATATATATATAAGGTCAACTGCCTGCATGTCATGGGTAACGCGATTGCACACACACATGTACATGTATGCCCCACAAAGTTTGTAACAACTAATCGGCACGGCTAAGCTAGCTTTTTTCCTAAAGAACATGCATGACATTAATATATACCGAATGATCTGATATGTTGTGGTCATTCTCTGCAATCCAGCACAAGTAACGGCTGGACTGGCCATCCAGACCGTTACCTGAATCTTGGATTGGGAAGAATCATAACAATCGGATGCTACCGGGATTTACGGTAACAGTCTGGATAATAAAGAATAACGCTCTAGATAAGGGAAGTCGCAGGAGGAAAAATCGAGAAAAGGGGGAGTGCGCGATGCTCTATATAACGAGAACAACGCATACAACATAAAACACACAAAAATTGAAAAATGCAGAAAGCCTTCTCCCGAAAGAATCCCCTGCGTGGAAACCTCAACAACAAAAACATACTTACCATTGTTCCGCTGCAGCTATACCTATAAGGATTTACAAAAGACTGACTCCAGGTGACATATTCAGGCAACCGGCTGGAGCTTCGTCCTTCAGTGATATCAGGGCCTTGTTCTTGACCCTTCGAAAAAAAAAGGTACGCATTTACTTCTAAAAAAAAAGGAGAGAGAAGGAGAGATTGAAACGACCTCAAATCGGCAAAAGTCGTGAACGACTGGAAGTCGACAGAAGTCTGAATGGCTAGAAATTGGCAAAAGTTGTGAAAGACTGGTTGAGACAGAGAAGGCCGCCATAGAAGGCTGAAGGCTACCACAGAAGGCCGCCACAGGAGGCCACCACAGAGGGCCAAGGATCGGAGCACCTCTCCGGCTCCCTCACCCTCCCTCAATCTCTTAGACTCTCTCTCTCCCCACTCTCTCTCCTCCTATTTTACAGGTCAAAAATTGCCAAGCGATTTCACAAAAACCAGCCGGTTTTCAGATTTTGCAGATCTACCACGGGACAAAATTATGAATATATCCAGATATTTTCAGGTAAAAAGACTGTTTTGCCCTTACTATGCAAAAAGTTTGTTTTACCCTCTAGCGGTTTGTGAAAATTATAAAATACCATACTTTAACTTTACATTACTACCCTTTCCGGTTTGAGTAAATTTTATTTCTACCATTGTGTCAAAAGACATGTTTGTCCCTATACTTTTGAATATTTACAGATTTGGGCTGAGGGTTAAAATTACAGTTTTAACTCCGATCAGTTACGAATTTTGTAGAAATACCAAAGAGTAATTTTACAAGTTTGTTCTTAGGCTTTTTCAAAAATTTCAAAAGTGGACAGATAGTTAAAATTATTGTTTTACCCTTGGTATTATTTGAAAATTTTAAATGGAGAATTTTTTTTGGAAAAATTGCAAGTTTGTCCCAAGTAGTTGATAAAATGTTTTTAGACTGTTTTTAGGATATTATGCATCGTTCTAACATGCCCCTTGCTATGTGTTGTTTTATACTTATTTCCTCTTTAGAGCATCTAATTGTTATTATTACCAAATACATAAAAATGAGCTCTAGAATATTTGTGTCTAAATTGGTAAAAATTGAAAAGTTAAACGGTCTGAACTTCCAAACATGGAAGAGAAGAATTTCACTTACTCTAACACTTAAGGGTGTGAGTACATTTTAAAGGAAAATATGCGTTCACCACTACCAGACACAATTGAGCAACAAATAGAAATATATAAAATATTTCTAAAGGATAACACTATAGCAAGGACAATCATATTGACCTACATGTAAGATGACATGATTAGGGTCTTCAAAGAATTCGAGACCGCCAAAGAGTTGTTTGACTCAATAACAGCTAAGTATGATATAATTGCCAAATTACATGTGCAGTTGCTACTACAAAAGTACAACTCCTTCAAAATGAAAGAAGAAGATAATGTAGTATAACATGTAAACCACATGTTAGTAATAGCTAGGGACATAGCCGTGGCAAAATCAGTCATCCCAAAACCGATACAGATATCAACTATATTAAACAGTTTGCCCCATCATGGAACATGGTCACCACTGCCCTCAGGTTAGGGCCTAAAGTTAACCTTTCTGAATTGCTCCTAAAACTAGCAATAGAATAAGAACATATGATAAAAAATAAAAAAGAAAAGTTGCTAGTGGTAAAAGATGAGATAGGGTCTAGCTCCAAATCAAACTAGAAGAAAAAATAAACCAAACAAGAAGTTTGGCAAGAATAACAAGAAGGGCGGTCAAAATTTTAAGAAATCGCAGGAAACTGCTTATTGGGTCAAGTGTTTCAACTACAAAAAGATGAGACACTACAAAAGGGACTGCCGCAACAAGAAAGGTAGAGGAAACAACCCATAGCACAGACAGTCGGAGAAGCAGGACATAATCTGTGTGATTTCAGAGTATTTGTACATGGACTGTCTGGTGACTGATTGATGGATAGACTATGAAACTATACGACACATCTCAAAGACCAAGAAAGGGGCAATGAATCTGAAGGAATACAAACCTGGCGAACATCAAGTATACATGGGAAATAATATCTTTTCAGATATTTTGGGTATTGAGTCCTTCAAAATATTTGTACAAGGCAAACCGATTGTATTGATTGATGTATTAATTATGCCATCTATAAGACGCAATTTGGTCTCGGTCCCTACCTTAATAAAAAAAGGTTTTGATGTCAAGTTTATTCTTAAAAAGGTGACTTTTGGAAAGCATGGGAGAATATTATTCTATGAGTAATTTGATTTAGAGCATGGTCTGTTTAAACTTTGTGATAATGAAATTGGTACTTCTTCTGCTTATATTGAGTATGCCTTTTCTATTGATGTGAATATGTGGCATAAATGCTTTGGGCATATAAGTCTCCAAAAGTTGAGGAAATTATCCAACTTTGACTTACTGCTTGGATTTGAGAAAAATACTTTCAACAAGTGTAAAACTTGAATAAAAGGAAATATGACAAGGAAAGTTTTTCCCAAAGAATCAACAAGGGCAACAACTTTGTTGGAGGTCATTCACACGAATTTATGTGGACCATTTAGAATAAGGTCACATCGTGGAAATGTTTATTTTATAACCTTTATCGATGATTACTCTAGATATATATATTTATATCTTTTGGTACATAAATCTGAGCCACTTGATGCTTTTAAAGAATATAAGCAAGAAGTGGAAAATTAATTAGGGCGTTCAATCAAAATCTTAAGATCAGATAGAGGTAGTGAATATACCTCGACAGAATTACTTGAATTCTATTAAGACTTTGGTATTGCAAAGCAAAATACAATGCCTATAATACCTCAATAAAATGGTATAGCTGAGAGATACAACAGAACCTTACTGAATATGATAAGGTCTATGTTGATCGATGCCTCTCTACCAAATGTATTTTGGGGAGAAGCAGTGAGTACAATAGTTTACATACTCAATAGAGTACCGTGTAAAGTTGTATTCACTACACCATATGAGATGTGGTTTAGAAGAAAACCCAACCTAGGTCATCTCAGGAGGTGGGGATCTGTTGCACACGTAAAGATCCTTAATCAGTCTAGAGATAAGCTAACCAGTAGGTCCTTAAGATGTATATTTATTGGATATCCGAAAGGTTCAAAAGGATATCGGTTTTATCATAAGGACTACGGACTCTTGAAAGCAGAGATGTTGAATTCTTAGAAGATACTAAGAATGACATCTTGAAAAATAATGATGAATGTGTTGATGATCTGGTAGACCTAGATCAATCATCCTTTGAGCCCATAGAAGATCTTCCTAAAACAACCGAAACCTTAAGTGGACATAAAAGGCTAAGGGTCACTCCATCCTACTTAAAGGATTATCACACTTATCTTGTAGAAGAAGTGCGCAATTCAGTGGATTTAGATGAGTTGACTGATAACTTAACTTATCAGCAAGCTATGAACTCATCTGAATCATCAGACTCGGGGAAAGCCATGGATGAGAAAATTGAATCAATTAAGAAAAACCAAGTATGGGAATTGGCTGATTTACCAAAAAGAAGAAAAGTCATAGGTTGCAAATGGGTTCTAAAAAAGAAATATAAGGTCGATGGTACAATCGATAAGTTTAAAGCAAGGATGGTTGTAAAGGGATTTTCGCAAAAAGAGGAGATAGATTATGTTGAGACATATTCTCCAGTTGCAAAATTTGCATCTATACATATAATCCTTGCAATATTTGCATACTATGATTTGGATTTACATCAATTAAATGTAAAGACAACATTTCTAAATGAAGATTTAGAAAAAATCATATACATGCAGTAGCCCGAAGGATTTGTGGTTGAAGGCCAAAAAGATAAAGTATATAGGTTGAGAAAATCTCTATACGGCCTGAAACAGTCACCTCACCAATGGTATTTGACTTTTCAAAGTATCATTATAGAACTTGGGTTTGTGGCTAATAAACTTGATCACTGTGTATATGTTTGGAATAGTGGGAGTCACTTTGTCATCTTATCATTATATGTAGATGGCATATTGTTGACTGGAAACGACAACGAGATGATCGTCAAAACCAAGTCATGGTTGAACTCCAAGTTCAAAATGAAGGATATGGGAAAAGCATTCTATATCGTTGGAATAAAGATCTCTTGAGATAGAGAATCTAGACTCTTATGCCTGAGTTAGGAGAAATATATTAACTATATCCTTAAGAAATTCAAAATGGGTGAATGCAAGTCTACTAATACACCTGTTACAAAAGGAGTCAAAATCAATAAGGCTGATTGTCTCGGTGAAGGAGATGATAAGCCTAATGTTCCTTATGAACAAGCTGTGGGTAGCTTGATGTATGTTATGTTGTGTACAAGACCTGATATCAGCTTTGTTGTTGGTCTTATAAGTAGATATCAAAGTAATCCTGGTTGGCAGCATTGGGTAGTTGTGAAAAGGATTTAAGATATCTGAAAGGAACAAGAGACTTGAAACCGTGTTTTTAAGTAGATGAACTGAAAGTGGTAGGATACTTAAATGTTGACTTTGCTGGGAGCAAAGACGATAGCAAATCAACCTCGGGATAAATATTCTTATTTGGAGGTGGTGTTGTTTCTTGGGCATGTAAGAAACAGGGTTGTGTAGCATTGCATACATAGGAAGCTGAGTATGTAGCTTGTTGTATGGCTGCAACGAGTGTTGTCTGGATAAGCCGCTTCATACGTGATTTGAAGTTAGAAATAACCGACAAACCAGTTGTTATTTACTGTGATAAAAATGCAGCAATTTCTCTTATCAAGAGTGGAGCTGACTGCTCAAAAAGCAAGCATATAATCGTGAAATACCATTATGTTCATGATATGGTTATGAGAAAAGAAATATTCATCTCATACATGCCAATATATGATATGTTAGCAGACCCCTTTACTAAAGGCATAACAAAGGAACTTTTCTTAAAACATGGGTTTGAGGTATGTTTGATTGTTGTGTAGGGAAATAACCACACAACGGATAAAAGTGTTGTATAGGTAAACAACCATACAACATGTAGATTGTTGTGAAGAGAAATAACCACACAATGGGTATTGATTACAGCAGCAATCATGAAAAGACAGTACTAGGTAAACCCTACAAAAGTGGGAGAAAACCAGTATGTCAGTACACTTGGCTCGAATGGCCAAGTGGGAGATGATACGTTGTGGCCATTCTCGGCAATGCAGCATAGGTAATGGCTATACTGGCCAACCAAACCATTACCTAAATCTCGGATTATGAAGAACCATAACAGTCGGACATTACAGGGATTTACGGTAATAGTTTGGATAATAAAGAATAACGCTCTAGATGAGGAAAAATTGGGAAAAGGGGGAGCATGCGTTGCTCTATATAAACATAGCAGTGCATACAACAGGGAACACACAAAAATTAAAAAATACATAAAGCCTTCTCCCATAAGAATCCCTTGCGTGGAAACCTCAACAACAAAAAGAGACTTACCATTATTCCGCTATAGGCGTACCTGGAAGGATTAATAGAAGACTGACTCCATGCGACATATTTAGGCAACCAGCTGGAGCTTCGTCCTTCACGATCATCATATAACAACCATGCTAATGCTTAGCCTGACTTTTGTATACAAAACATTTACTTCACACACGCACACACACATATATTACATCTCTCTCTCTCTCTCTCTCTCTCTCTCTCTCTCTCTCTCTCTCTCTCTCTCTCTCTCTCTCTCTCTTTATATGTATATATATGTGTGTGTGTGACCTGCATGTCATGGTAACGCAATTCCACACACACACGTACATATGTGCCCCACAAAGTTGGTAACAACTAATCGGCACGGCAAAGCTAGCTTTTTCTACAGAGCATGCATACCATGAGATACATGACATTAATATATACAGAACAATCATCACACAACAACCACGCTAATACTTGTTCTTACTTTCATATACAAAACATTTATTTCATACCCACACCCATACATATATAGACATATAGATATATTGATATATATAGATATGTCAGGTCAACTGCCTTTATATGATGGTAACGCAATTGCACACACAACACACGTACATATATGCCCCCACAAAGTTGGTAACAACTAACTGGCACGACTAAAATTTCTTATGCGTCTAGGCAAGCAAGTACCCGCCTGCATGTCATGTGCTCTCCAAGTTATGAGTTTGAATGTGATATGTGTTGGAGACGCCGAAATTCCACATAATCTCATAGCTTCTTGGTTGGACTGCAAAAAACATGTATTCATATACCTACGATCCCTACTTTCATGTCAAGAACCGCCGTCATACAGAGGATACTGGGGCACACAATCGCATGCACACACATGTATGTTTTTGTGCGTGATTTTGCCTTTTCAAGCCATACTCAATATTATCAGAGTGAAATTCAAATAATTGCAGTTGGCCTCCGTAGAGCAAGAAAATTTGTATCATGTACTGAATCTTACCTAGGGTTGGCAATAAGGTGGGTCGGGGAGCCGTATTGCTATAGGAGGCCATATACCCGAACATAAGTTTTATGTTCTTTTCTATCTTAATCCACTGGGAATGGATATAGGATTTATTCTATTAATATAGGTTGATTAAAATGGAAATATGCATGAGGTATTGTTTTGTGAAAGAAGATATCAATTAAAGTTGAAAGGTTAATATTATAAAACAAATAATCAACCATGCTATATGATTATGAGTGATGCATATTTAATTATCAACATGTACAAAAGATATTCATGGTAGAAATAAAGATGATAAGATGAATGAATTGTCACATAAGGAAAGACCATATATGTAATGAGATTATTAGAAACAAATTGGGAGTGCTACAATGAAAAACTAAGAAAAATCATTTAAGATGGTTTAGACACATAAAAAGATGACCAACGAAAGCTCCGATAAAAAGGTACGAGAAACTACAAGAAAATGATACCCAAAAAGATGACACAAAAAAAAAACTACAAAAGTGTTGCAAGGAAACAATAAAAAATCATCTACCTTATGTTGAGTTAGGATGGCGTATGATCAAGATTTATGAAAATAAAGAATCCACATACAGACCCTATCTAGTATGAAAAGGCTTAGTTGTTGTATCTAGTATGGGTAGGACGTTTTCAATAATAAAAAAGAGATTCCCGATATCAAGCTAAGAGTAGCTAAAATTTCCACAAGAAGATGCCATTCTTTGAATGAGAAATAGAAAGGGAATACTAAAAAATTCATGCGGCTGAAGTTGAAACATTGCAGATTAATGAAAATGAATAACTTCATCAGAATGGATTTCCTCCGTTTTTACAGGATGCCAGTACCCCAATTCTAACACTAACAACATTATTAAACTTAAATACATTTTAATTCAAATGGGATCATTTCTAAATCAGATCCAAATAACTGAATACTTGAAGCAGTTGAAATTTTGAAAGTTCTATTTCTCTCGAAACCCACACGCTTCTCTCTCTCTCATGCACACGCGGACACAAACAAACAAACACACACACACACACATATATATATATATATACATATTCATACATAAATATACATATATACATACTTCTATATGTGTACATATAATATAAATATCGTTCACCAACCAAATCCCAATAATTGAATAATTTAACGTTAAGTAGTTGAAATATCGAAAATTCAATGTTTCTCCCACAATGCACTACGTATATATAGCGCTAGTAAAATTCAGCTTATTCCCCACGATTTGTGCTTGCATGAAGAAAAACTGTATGATGAGTACCACAGGAAATGGAACATGTTTCCCTTGCACGGGGTAATTCAACCCTGGCCAATATTAAACCATCCATAATCTTATCAAAGAATAGATATTGAGAACCTCAGTGATTTCGATTTCTGAGGGTCTTCTTGTGAATCATGGGATGTAGTAAATTTTTAATCATCTAAAACATTATTATCCTTTCATGGAAGCATGTGTCTATCGCTCTAAAATCGAGCCTGATGCACTAAATGCGGGTTGAGACCAGTGTCGTGAAGACTTGGTAATTCCCTGGTGCTCCAATCTGAGAGTAATACAAGCTTAGTTAAGTTTTAGAACATGTAAATTTCATTAAACTACTAATACAGGGGAAAAAACTAAAACAGCATTTTGTTCTCTGTTGAAGATGGCTGTTGACCTTGCAATTCATGTCACACCGTGCCTCCCACTAAATACTTCAAATTTTGAAAATTCGTGTCATTGACTGGCTTGCATGTTCTTATATCTGCATTATTTGATTGATGCATGCAACTGTCACCAACTCAAGTTCTCTACGTGCTTACCAGTTCGAATTCACTATATATTCTTGCACCGACCAGCTTTCCTTCATCCCTCCAACGCTCCCTACTGCTTGTTTCCTAGCAACCAAGGACTGGAGATGAGGACCGCTAAGTTGGTTTTGGTTCTTTTCATCGCCGTCGCCCTGTGCATGTACGATGTGAAGGCAACTGAGCAGAGAGAGTTGAGAGACTCGCGCAAGCATCACCATCCTTACTCTCACCACCATCATCCTCACCCCCACCCTCACCCTAACCCCCACCCTCACCCACACCCCCACCCCCACCCTCACCCTCACCCCCACCCCCACCCTCACCCTCACCCTCACCCCCACCCTCAACCCCACCCCCACCCTCAACCCCATCCCCACCACAAGCCCCACCCCCACCCCAAACGCCACCGTCATCACCATCATTGAGTAAGCATCATTAGTGTTGCTTAGTCCGTATGGAAATAATCTGACTCCTACTTATGCCCATATGCTATGTATTAATTTTCCAAGTATCTTATCGTTGTGTGTGTAAGAATAAGTGCCTACAGCACACAATAACGGACGCTTGAGTGGAGGTGGCAAACAATACTAGTATTTAATTTGTATGTTGTCTTAATTGTTCTATGTACTAAATGTTGACACTTTTACCTTCGCCTGATGTACTGCATTATTATTAGTTTTCGTGATAACATGTATTGTATTATTTTCAGAGTAACAGAAGTTGGGATTGATGAGATCAAGTCTTCAATTAATTTGATTGTTCAAGGAATGGTGTCTTTACGGCGATTACGCAAATAACACCGAGAACATATTTACTTCAATATTCTCTTTTGTATTACCAAGATTGGTTAGGCAGAACTCTACCATATTTACAAATAATAAGAAAGGCGCATACAGGCATTTACCTATCAGCATTAACTCTGGTTGAGAAAGGCGCACACAGGCATTTACCAAGTCTGAAGGGATTGTGATTATGCGTCGTAAACATGCAGTATGTAGGTATTTCACATGTTTAGATAGCCTTCATCATCGAATATAAAATAATCAAATTAAAACACTAATACATTTCCTTGATAAAAGATTTTGTAATAAATATAGATGTTTGTAATAACAGAAGATACTTAAAGTTAATAAGCTATCAACAAAATAATATTGTTGTTGCTAGCTTGTCTATATAACAAAAAATTTTAGTCCTACAAAACAATTCTAATTACTTTAACCAATTCCATACTTGTCGAATATCATCAAATAGTACGCCTAACTGTAGCTGCACTGCCATCTTAGATACAACTTCATCCATTTGAGGGATCTGGTGTCACCTGTAAATTTGATAAGCAAAAAAGAAATTACAATTGTTGTACAACCTAAAAGCGCAGAAAAGAAAACCCTCGAACTGTTATTCTGAAGTATTCTGCGTGAACTCCGAAAATATCACTAGTGAAGAAAATTAATGCGTTCGTATTCATGAAGCATATGACTGTTGAATGAGCCCCATAAAACCAAACGTTGAATCAACATATAATTGCACTAAAAACTTGCAAAATCAAAAATTATGTTACTGCTGAATTGGTCCTAGTGACAAATTAATATGCTTTTGCTGTTTCTAAGGAGCTGAATCAAGGGCTTATTGCACAGTTTTTTCCTGTGCGTGTGTGCACGCATCCTATGTGTTAGTGTGCTATACTAAGCCACTAACGAAGATCATATATGGAGAAACTTATTCCATTTCACAACCATTAAAAGCTAAACTAGTCACACAGGGTAGGACCCTTCACTTGACCAACAAAGCAACCAGAACTTGAACTCTAAATGAAAAAAGTAGAGCTTGAATGAGTTCCTCCATGTAGCTAGCAGAACTCAATTTGGCATACATCTTTGTAACCTTTTGTTTCCAAAAGTCCATTCTTTGCTCTAAAAAGGAAGTTGAAAGAACTTGCTTTTTTAGGGAAAAAGGTTTGGAGCATAGAACACTATCAGGAAAAACTTAATTTCCATGAAAAAAAATCCAATTCGATGAGGTCTTGCATTCAGATCACATTAGTCTCAAATTTGAATTCATAATTTCCAGTCTCCTGTTAGACATTATCCTGAAGACTGAACAAAACCCTATCTGTCAATTCTTTAACCGGTTTTGTCATGCCTTTTCTTTTGTTGTTGCAAAACTGTTGCTACAAAACGAATGTGATGAAACTTTGGAATTCTTATTCGCTACTCAGAAAATTTTAGATTTCACATACTTTTGAATACTTTCAGACATTTGGGACCCTAGATTCCTAGAAGACTGATAACTGGTCACTACTAATAACATTCATAGAAGCCATTCAGAGCAGTCAGACAAAGGAATACTGCAAGCTAAGAATAAACGTTGAAAGAATAACAGCAGTAAGAAACAAACTGCTAAAACAATTAGAAGACATGACAGGTCCAACACAACCTCACTGAATCACAAGAAGATTGCTTCACTCCTCTTCATGTAGCACAATGACACCGTATTCTTCACTCCTCTTCAAAGAGGGGCTAGTTGGTTGATCCGTCTCAATGTCTACAACGAACAAACAGCACTTAAGGCATAAAGTACAAGGTGCCCACCGCGGAGGCAGATCAAACAGTTTATCAGCAAGGGTATCTTGAAGCAAGAGGTTTAGTAGTCTTGCAAATTTTCATCTGTACTAAGATGTTGTTCACGGCAGTCTTTCTTTCTTTCTTTCTCTTCTATCATGAACCATGTTTGATTGAACCATGCTTCCAAAAAAGGATACCATGCAACAGAATATTCCAAATAAGATTTCCTTGTATTGCAAAAGACATACAAGAATTGATTCTCACCATCATCATCTTCAGCAGCGCTGCTCACAATGACTAAATTTCGACTTCCTATACAGGTCGGTAAAAAATGTTATGGTTCAATTGCATTTTATTTTTTTATTTGGAGGGGGAAGAAGAATGTAAAGGCCCTAGAGGTTACCTTATAAAGAGACCTGATTGGAAGAAAATGGAGTAGATCCTCGGTTACTGATGGAGCCTGAGTTTGAAAACCCCGGAGCTAAACCACAGTTTGCAAAGAGCGGACTCCCTTCAAATCAATCTCCTCTTTCTTTCAAAATTGAGGAGCATGTATTCAACGTGCTTTCAGCCGCCACTGCTGCTGCAGTTAATTTGAGCCATTCAACAACACCACTGAACTTGTCCTACAAACCAGTTGGCAAACAGAAAGAGACGTAGCTTGTGAAGTTAGCATGAACAATAAGTTTGTGATATACACAGTAAACTGCGCAACTATGCTACCAGACACTTCCAGGAATATTAAAACATTGGCGTCTGACACAATCAGAAACTAACATGGAAACACATAGGGACAGTTAGGATTTGCTATTTTTAAAACTCGAAAGTGTGCAAGAAGATGGAGAAGATGTCTAAAACGTGTCCACCAGTGCCAGATTTGAAGACTATCTAGTAATGGTGTTCAATGACTAGAGAAGGGTTTCCCCATTTCTGGACACTCATCTAAGGGGAGGCCACAGTCCAACTTTTGGACAAAGATGTCCAATGTGACATTGATATCCAGCTTATGAAGACTTCTGTATACCTTCTTGTATTAGAGGTTGGAATCAATCTATACTCTTTAAATTATCCATTTCTCCTTGCTAAATATATATTATGTAAATAATTAATGGTTGAAATGAAGGGAAACTGAATAAAGATTCTACACACACCACATGCACCAACTAGGGAAGAATTCACATATTCAACGAAGTTAGAGTTCTCAACCTAGATGATTATGAGAATGAAAACATAGAAGGGAACTGATAGGGCTCACTGGACATGGTTTTGAAGGAGAGTATTCATAATAGCACAGCCTATTTGTACAGCAAACTGACTTTAGAGCGTTGTTTGGTGCCAATTAAAGCGGATCATAACCAAAATGGGTCACAGCCATATGACACAGCTTCAGTCATGTAAGCACTACGGGAAGAGCTTTTCTGCGGTGGGCAGCATGCAGCAGCATCCAGTTCTGGAAAAGGTTAAGGAAGCAAAACGCTGGAAGGTAAGTTACTCTCTCATCCTCCCTCCCTCTGTCCGGTTAAGGAAGAACAACACCGGAAGCTAAGTCTCTCTCTCTCTCTCTCTCTCTCTCTCTCTCTCTCTCTCTCTCTCTCTCTCTCCATAGATATACACACACACTCAGAAAGGGGTTGATCCTCATAAAGGTGAAACCCAAGGTGTCAAAACAAGAGGAAAATTGGCCACAGAAAACTAAATTTCACTCACAGGTGAGCTATCTAGTCTCCTCTTCATCAATGTCGCAGCAGAACCTGTAATAGGCATCCCACGAATCATTGTAGATACACACCTCATCCCTCTCACTTCAAGACTGCGAAAACAGACATGCAAACTCAGCAAGCACAAACAAAAACAAGGACAAATTGAAAAGAAATAGCAGAAAGCAGATTACCCACCTTCCTAGAACCTTGGCTACAGTCCTAACAAAGTGACCAAGGGATCCAATTTGAAGAGGCGCCAATTCAGGGCTTCTTCATGAAAATGATCCAGTGAGTGTGCTTGTTGCGTAGAGCTAAATCACTACAGGCACAGGGGATGGGAAGGAAGCATTAGGGCTTTGGTTCAATAAGGAGCAAGGGGTTCTTACTGAAGGAGCTTGTTGGTCTAAACTGCAAAGGCATAAACAGAAAAACAAACATCAACTATGGGAAAACAAACAAAAAGAGACAATTATCAAAGGAACTACACAATCCAAACTAACCACAAGGTCAGAGCTCTTCAAGGCATTTAGGTAGTGTATCTCCATTGACCATCTTCGAAGATGATCAATAGGATACTCGAAGGATCTCACCATCTTTGAGTATTCATTGCATCAACCAATATGTCACTTTTGTTAAACATGATGTAATAGGATCACGGGCCACTAGGGCCCGTGCCTCTTTGTGGGAACAACACAGGCCACCAGGGCCTGTTGCTGGATAGCCATTGGGAGGCCCCAACAGCTACTAGCCGTTGGAGTCTCCAAACAGCACTCCAATGGCTGGCCAGCAACTTGCTGTTGGTCGGCCAGCCTTGGCTCTTCTTTTCTCTCTTTCCCCTATTTGATGTAAATATTGCTTTATAAATGGAGCATTTCTTCATCAATAAAGTTGTAATTATAACTCTTTGATATTTGGTTTAACTTGCAACATTGGATTGTTCTTGACTCAAAATACCCTTTCTCGGTTTGTATTTGACTTGTTAGTTTGACACTTGATGATATATGATCGAACTTCTTCCAAATACGAATATCGACCATTGTTTACATGGTATCAGATCCTTATTTTAAAGAAATCGAGCACATCGAAAAGTGCACCAAAATTAAAAAATTCATGATATTGCATATTTGACATTTTAGAACTTGAAGTAACATCAAACTCTTATTTGTTTCTTGAAATGAAAGGTAAAAATGAATCTTTTAAGTGTATTTTTGACCCAAAATAATATCAAAGTTTGGCAAGGACAAAAAAGTATTTTCTATCAAAAGATTTTTTAGATTATATAGCTGGAATGATTCAAAAACCAAAAATAGATTTTGAAAACTTAGACGATGATATTCTTAAAGTTCAAGAAAAATACAAACAAAATTTAAAAGCTTGGGATAAAATTAATGCAAAAATAACATGGATCATTTATCTAAACGTTTATGAAAAACTTAAAAACAGAATTAGTGTATTTGAAAATGCTTTTGAAACTTGAAAATATTTGAAAAAGATTCATTCTCAACATGACTTTGTATTTCAAATATATTTGATTGAAAGAATGATAATGCTTAAGCAAGAAAACTTAAGCATTAGAGACTATCACAATGAATTTTCTAAATTATGTACTCAACTTCGAAGTTTTGATAAATTTAAAAAACTTCAAAAAATGAACGAATTTCAAGATTTCTTTGACAATCAATACTTTTTCCTATTTATGGGGTCTAAGGGATCAATTTTAAAATATTAGATCAAGTTTGATTCATAGAAAACCTATACCAAAAGGAGATACCTTTTCAGTCAATCTTGTTATGGAAGAAACTAGATTAAAAACTATTAGTAATATAAAAGAAGTCATTTTTACTGCGGTCATATGTCAAGAAATAGAAGCCTCCTCACAAAAGCTTCGAAGGACAAAAATGTGGTAATGGATCAGGTAAGAAATTAGTGTTGTCATTACCAAATAAAGACACTATTTGCCACTACTTTAAGAAAAATACTAACATTAAGACCACTTGTCTTTAAACATCAAAGCTTAAATAAAAAAATACTTAAGGAAAATGCGTATCTTTGGAAATGCTCCTTCCACTTTTCAAGGTATGTCTTGGATTTTAGATTCTTATGCTTCTTTTCATATTACTTATGATAAGAAATCTTTAAAAAATTCTCAAAATATTTTTGGTAAACATGTTTTTATGACTGATAGTACGAAACTTCAAATTAAAAAAATTAAAAACTTTAAAAAAGAAGATTTCAAAATTAAAATATAAGTTTTATACATAAATTAAATATAAATCTTCTTTCAGTTACTAAGATTTGTGGTAATAGTTGTATAGTCACTTTCTTATCTAAGAATTATGTGGTGAAAGATCACCTATCGAAAAAGATGATTGATTAAGGCCATAGAGAAAGTAGACTATACAAAATGGATAGTTAGTCGTACTAAATTTTGAATCTTGTAATATAGTTCATGATACAACTCTTTGGCATAAACGACTGAGACATTTAGATATACATACACTACGTAATTGTCTCTTATTAAAGATAAATAGAAATCATAATTTTGATTGTGAAGAATGTATGCTTAGAAGAATGGATCAATCTTTCTTTTAGTGAAAGAAATTTTATAAGAAATAAATCTTTTGAATTAATACACTCCAATGTTTAGGGACGTACCCTTGTTTCCAAAGGAATAATATAGTATTATGTGACACTTATAAATGATGTTACTCGATTTACTTGATATATCTTCTAAAACAAAAATCTAGAATATTTTGATAAAGAATTAATTTGGTTCTACTATTAAGATTTTTAGATCCGATTTAGGAAGAGAATACTTATCAAAAGATTTTCAAATTTCTTTTGAAAAAAATGAGATTTTACATAAAAAATCTTACACAAAACCCCCACAACAAAATGGGCTGACAAAAAGAAAACATAGGCTCATTATAGAAACTTATAGAACATTGTTAATTGCTAGTAATGTTTCTAAGTTTTTATGGAAGGAAGCTATGCTTACCGCCGTATATCTCATTCATAAAATGCCTTCAACCCGTCTTGAAAATATTTCTCTTTTTGAAAAATTGTATAATCTTTCTCCTTATTATGAAAGACAGGGTTTTTTGGTTGTAGATGTTTTGTTTATACTGATAAGAATGATAAATTATCTCCTACAACTATTAAATATGTTTTTCTTAGATATGGAATCGACAAAAAAGGATATATATATGTTTTGACTTTATAAATGATAAGTTTTATGTTTCTAAAGTTTTTTTTTAAAAATGACCACTATTATAAGTCTAGTCCTATTAAAAATAATAAAGAATCATCATCTCAAATGTTTATCAATCTAGAAGATAGTGAAATTGATGATAGTGATCTTGAAGACAATCTTGATACTATCTCACATGATACAAATGATGTTTATGATAGTGTTATTTGTATCGCACCGTATCGTACGATACGGTGATACAATATAGTATAGTATATCGCAGAGAAGAGAGTATTGTATCACATTGTGTGATACGATTAGGGCTGGCTAAACATAAACCCATAAAAAAGCAAGTTTATGGCTTCTTTTCAAGGCTCCCTCCCATGGCTCCCCTCTTCTTTGGTATAAGACTCTAAAAAAGTGTTCTACAATATTCGTGCAAGGCTCACAACTCGCATTGTAGTTATACATTTTGGGTTTTTCAAATTCTTTTTCTTTGTGTTTATTGTTTTTTGTGTTACTTGAATTTTTCTTTTTTTGAATGAAAAAATACGAAGTTGTGAAGTGCATGAATATGATTTTTATTGTATTCGTGAAGTGGGAGATACTTTATTTGGGTGTTGGGGATTTATGAAGTGCTTTTATTTTTAAGTTTTTTATTACATTGAAACATTCCATTAAGATGACAGAAAGGGGTGTTAGGGACTCCCAATCTTGTTCCGATGATCCTGCATGACAATGAGGTATAATAGTTGAGATAAATAGATTAAAGATAAAATGTTTGTTTTGTGAGAAAGCGGTTTAGTGGTGAAATTTCACGATTGAAACATCACCTAGCAGGAACTAGAAAATAAGTTGCTCCTTGCATGGGTAGAGTTAAAAAATTACCAGAAGCCATTAAATGAAGTCATTAAATGACAATGTCTATAGTTGATTGAGAGCATACATGAGAGGAGACAACATAAGAATGATTTAAAGATGTTTGAGAAAGATGATGATGATGTTGAATTAAGTGATAGTATTCCTTATGATACGAGGAAAGAAGTTGGTAGTAATAATTCTTGATCACCAACGAAGGAAAAGAGGGTTATTGAAGATGTTGCAAGTAGAAGTGGTAGAAGAGGAAGGAGTAGAGGAAGAGCTTTTTCTTGCATAGAGTCATTTTTCTTCGTAGCACTACACATGGTGCTAACTTGGAATTCATGTTGCTATGACTTCAAAACAACTGCATAGGCAGACAGATATTGTAGTGGACAGATGGTTTTATAATGTATACATTTTATTTAATGCAATAAACAATTTTCATTTTCAGGTAATGATAGATACAATTGCTAACATTGGTTCAGGGTATAAGATGTTCTCCTATCAAAAATTGAGAGGAAAGCTATAAGACTATCTTTAAAGTGAAAGAATATTATTTGACTTTGAGAGTCATATATCATGACAAACGGATGGACAAATAAGTGATAAAGGACTTTGTTAAACTTTTTTATTTATTGTCCTAAAAGAGTCATTGAAGAATATTATATTTTTTAAGGATTATGCTTCAAAATATGTAAAAAAAAATTAATTATTGAATGGTGAATGATGAATATGTTCTAAACTTTTGCATTATATGAATTCTTTGAAATTATCATATTTTATCCTATTTTTTATGATTTGTTTAGATTTTTATCAATTTTTTAGTAGTAAATTACTATACATAACAATACGATATGGTATAATTCGTATCGTGGACCAAAATGATACACGATATGATAGGTGTCGAACAACAATGATCCTTAATCTTATCTTGTCAATAGAGTTCATGGATAACTATATTGTAAGTGACAAGGTCTGGTTCACGTTGATGCATTTCCATCTTATCTAAAAGCGTGACCACATCCTCAACTTTCCCTTGATCACATACAAACTTAATCATCACTGTGTAGCTAACTACATTGGGTTCATATCCATCACGCACCATCTTATTCAACAACCAATTAGCTTCCTCATAAAACCCTTCTTTACAAAATCCATGTATCAATGCAGTGTAAGTATATACATTGCACACGTAACCCTTTTTCCGCAAATAAGCAAACATTGCCAGGGCATTATATATCATTTCGGATTTGCAAAGACCCCAGAAGAGAGGATTATACGTATATACATCAAGGCACAATCCCTTCTCGAAAAACACACGGAATATCGAAAATGCCTCACGAAGATCATGCGACGAATCATAAAAATGATCAAAAGATTCACACGTGAACGAATTGGAAAATAACCAAGATTAAGCATCATCTCCACCGCACTAACACAGGTCACCAAATCATTCACCCACAACAACTTTTTGAACACCATCATCAAGCAAGTAAAAGAGGGCACAAACCCATCTTCATACATAATCCGACCGAGACGAAAGGCGTCTTCATAAAGCCTTAACCTAAGAAAGCCGTCAATCAGTATGTTATATGTCCATGCATTCCGCGAAAATCCAAATCTTCACATTTCATTAAGAATTAGTGAAACTAATCCAAGGAAACGTTCTTGTATTTCAAATAGTGGTAGAGGAGATTATTGTAGTCTTGGATGGTGAGGTTACCTTCGAAAATTCTCACGTAATTCAAGGCCTTTAGCGCTGCTGCCATCAACCAATTTGAAGTGTTAACTTCCAACTTCATGAAGTTTAGGAAATTAGGGTTCTTTGGGGGTTCCTTCGGCAGGGGTTTGTTCAGGAGATCTAGTACTTCAACGGTAGCGCAGCAGAAGAAACGCCGGAGAAATTGAGGAATTAGCCAGAGTTGGACGAACTTGTTCCTGACGATAAACCCTCATTCCCATTAAATTGCAGAGAAAACCTTAGCTTTGTTCAGTAGAAAGAGCCAAAAACCCTAAACGCTAAACCTAGGAGAAAGAGAGAAGTCATTTTCCGCTTCACAATCTTCAAATCTTCCGCCACCATGAAACGGGTCGGTGGGTCATGGACAATCCAATTATGGATTCGAATCTTAAATTCTCGATCCGAAACTACAAAGAAATAGGGGTTCTCTCTCTCTCTCTCTCTCTCTCTCTCTCTCTCTCTATATATATATATATATATATATTGAAACATACTAAACTTATAATGTCAAAGCAGTGGATTATCAAAGTCTCTCACATACCTAAAGATAGACGATGGATGAGGCCGGTTCGAAACTGGACATGCAGTTCCAAGCAGAACAAAACCAAGTTGTGTACAGGTGAAACCAAAACCAGGACTAAACTGAGAACCCCTCGGTTTGATTCTTGTTCCACCTTTCATCGAATCAAAACTGAAATAGGTCGTTCAATCTAATCTTATAATTAGGATCCAACACTGGCTAATCCTTGAGAGGATCATAGAATGGTAATATGTTAACAACTAAATCAAGATCTTGATAACTATGTTCAACCACCAATTCTTTTCTTTGGTTATGATATAGCAGACCCTTTGCATCAATCAAACTGTCAAGATAGTCACACGATCTATCATCGACAATATATTAGTAATCTATGTTCTTTACTAAGGACATCATCTTGAAACATGGTACATATGTGATGTATCAACTTGTTTGAATGCCTGAGTGGAATTGGCTTGTATTATTCCAATGCTAGGGCAAAATCCAACACTTGTTCACTGCAAATAGCTTGATGCACTAAGTAAAAACATAGCAAAAGGAAGAAAAATCCACAAACCAACCCACTGTCTCAACCTTACAGTAACTACAAGCCAACTTGAGACCAGGCCCTATTGTGGGAGTGGAGGATCCAAAGTGTTTTGAACAAGAAGTGAATCGCTAATAGGTTGCATGAGTTTGGTAGTATGAACTCTTTCCACCATATCAGCTCGTAGTTTCTTTTCATGCAACTTAATTGTGGATACTCCAGTTCATTGATTCTAAGATGATGCTTCATCTTCTTTTCGAGCAAATCCTATTGTAATGGCATTGGATAAACTCTCTACCCGATGAGCTCGGAGTTTCTTTTTGGGCAACTTACCTGTGGGTGCTTCAGTTTATTGATTATAAGAGGATGTTTCATCTATCTTGGCCTAATATATAAAAATGCTAGCTTTGCAAAAAGGAAAATTATCCAAACAGACAAATGTTATTGTTCTCAAAATTCTTTACTAGCTAGTGTTAGTTACAAATCAATAGAATTTGAAACCTTAGATCTATCATATCCAAGACCATACATGCTAAATCAAGAAGCGGATGCATTAAATTAATTCTGAAGAATACATAAATCAATTGCAACAACGATTATTAGGGTTTGTGATCATCTAAGTCAATATGATCTCTCAAATAATGAGGCTTTAAAGATAACTTTTCTTGTATGCCTTTGGGACTATAATCCTATCATAATGCTTTTTGTGTATTGGATCCTAAACTCTCCAAGATGTCATTGGCCCATTATGTGAATATCTATTGGATCACTTAATTGGGCTCAATTAATTAGATAGGATATCATACATAACTTGTTTGATATATATGTTAGACCATATTATTAAATAAATTCAACAATCTCCCACTTGGGCTAATAAATATATCAACATATAATTATGCATACAAAAACCATTACAAGCACTCATAACTGCTATTCATGAGAACTATCTCCAACAATCTTGTCCATCAAATACATCTACATAAAATCAAAGTGATCTCATGCTTATCATGATTAGACTCATGAATGATCACATATATCACTATGCTTAACAACATAGATTAAGTATGGGTATGCACTATAAAAATTACGTGCATATTTAACATGACTATTTCCAATTAGCTCTATTGTATATTTTAGTGACATCAAAACCTTAATTCAGAGTGTAAATGAACATAAACTTTAATCCATATAAGATGTTTAACACAACCAATGATATTAAAGTAAGAACTCTCACTAAATTGTGATATCACCACATGACATAGCATCCATATGAGCAACATGCTCATAAAACAATGTGGGCTATGAAGCCATAGTGAGAACATCCATAATCATGAAAGTTGTACTAATATGCTATATAGATAGCTAACTGCTTTGAATTCTTTCTTTAGCAACTATGAACTCAATGTTGATATATTTAGATATCAAAGAGCTCTTGTTGTTACTGGAATACAACACTATAGATTTATCATGACAAAATAACTTTAGTAGTTTTTCAAATATCATTCAAACCTTCACAACCCAATGACAAGTTTTCCCAGTCACATTTCATAATTAAAACCTCATAACAAGCTATATACTCTAGTTCCATAGTTGATATAGTTGTGAATGCACCCAAACACTCTTAGACCAATTAGCTCCTCTAGTCAATAGAGACACATACCCTAACACATATCTATAGTTGTAACTGCATATATCAAAATCATATCGAGAACTGAATGATCTCCAACTGATCAGACTTTACGTAAGCATGAAATGACTTATTATCTATAAGTTCCACAACCCATTTGGCTACTTCCTAATGATTCACAACATAATTACTTAATCAACTATCAATCATCCCAAACATATGCAATGTCATGACACATACTTGCATCCAACTATATCACATCGTTTACTATTCTTCACATCAAATCTTATAAGAACCTTACCTATAGATGTCATCAACATATACAACTAGAAAATCATATTTTCTTTGATTGAACTTATAATATATGCATTCATCAACCATAATTATCTCAACATCAAACAAAATAATAACTTGATGAAATTTGTGACACCATTGACAAGATACTTGCTTTAGCCTATAGATGAATTTCTTTAATTTACAAACCATTTACGTTAGGAGATGGATTTCTTTAATTTACAAACCATTTATGTTGAATCTACAAACACCCTTTTTTATACTATATAGACTGTTTTATCAATATCACCATTAAGAAACATTATCTTTATATTCATCTAATGCAGTTTTAGATCATAATAAATCATAACTATTATTAGAGTTTAAAAAATATTTCAAAAAAAAATAGAGAGAAAGTCATTTATATAGTTAATGCCTCATTTTAAGTAAAGTCTTTATAATAAGGCAACCCTTATATATTTTCATATTGCCCTTTAAATACACAACCAAGGGATTTCATACCTTCAAGCAATGACACAAGATCCGAATTATTGTTGTTATGCACAAATTTAATCTCTTCATTTATGAAACCAATACCTTTTTGAAAATTAGAACTTTATGAATGGATAGAAGTTGATTGGATCATATTCAATCATTCTAAAATCAACCTTAATCTCCTAATAAAACATAATATAATCGTCCAAAATTCTACTTTTAATCTCACCCTATATTATTAACCTCTTAGAGATCATATCAATTCTCAACCATTCAACTTTAATCTGGCTATAATACCAACCAATTCTTTATGCTGAAAATATTACTTTAGTGGAATCATCAAGCCCTAATTCATCTTAATCCTTAAACAATTCAATTAAGAAAAAAATCCTAATTTTCTTAATGATTAATCAATTTGATCTAAAGAAAATCTTAACTTTTTAATCTTCAAAGATTCAATATATAGTGCTCTAATACCAATTATTTGGAATAAATTATAAGAAATTGAAAACCTTAGATCTACAGTACCATGGTCTTACATGTTAATCGTGAAGGAGATACATAAATTAAATCATAAGTATACCTTAATTAATTGTAGAAGTCATGGTTAGGGTTTGCGATCTTCTAAGTAAATATAATCCTAATTAAAGATAGTCTCTTTTTAATGTCTCTTAAATAATGTAACCACAAAGAAAACTTCTTTCATATGACTTGAAGACCATAACTCCTCTCTCATTCTTTCTATAATACAATTAAGAAACTATTCTAATGTTATTTACATATTGGACATCAAACTCTTTGAGATGTCATTTGAACTTTACCTGAATCCACATAAAATCATTTAATTTAGCTCAACTAATTAGATAACATACAACATCATCTATTACTCTTGACCTTTACTTGTGTGGAAAATGATCCCAAATGAATAGGTATGAAAGCTATAATTTAAATTATTATTGAATCTATAGAAGCATTGATTTATACATCTCTAATTTCTATTGATCTCGACACTAGAAGTAATTTCTTTTGTTCTTTTTTCGAGAACCGCTTAAGGTTAAAACTAAAAAGGTGAAATAATTTTTTCATTATCTCATTTGAAATGATGACTCAATTCAGCTAGTTCATGTGTTCCTTGAAAGGATCTCTTAGTTGTTGAGAGGAGGGCCCAAAGGCAGTAGATAAGCCATACTCATAACTTGTTTGATATATATTAGACTATATTATTGAATAAATTCAAGAGCTAATTCTCAGTACATAATCTTTCTCATAAGAGGCAAAATCTCTTGTTTGCCATATGCATACATATTTTAGATACTTTCTGGACATGGTATACAGAGGCTCTTTTCTTGGGTGAAGTATACTACCGGTACCAAGAAGCTCAAAGGACCTTGTCAATCCAGTTTGAGCGGAGTTGGACGACTATGGGGGTAAAGATGTCGGACCGCTGGTTTTCTCCATTCACAAGGCTCGAATTTGATCCTTTGCTAAGGCATTTTTTAATAAAATGACATAAATCCATAGAATTTCTAAAACATAATGGATATGCCACCTCAAGTTAACTACTTATATAATTTAATGAATCTTTTAATTTCTAAACATTTTCTATTATTTTAGGAGTTTTACATTCATTCAATTCCTTGGAAGATCATGAACAGAATAAGTTCATCAAGTAGCAGCGCCATGTCCTCTTACATTTTTCTGCAACAGTTAGCTTCTTAAATTGATTGAAGAAAACAGTACTCTCGAACCCCATGACTCATAAAATGTATTCTTTTGCGTGACATAAGATCTGTCTAATTGAGTCCTCATAAGGCGTTTGCTATGCAACATTAGTTTTATAAATATTTGCTGGACGAACATGGATTTATTCCTCTGCACTACTGATCAGAATGAGGAATACATCTCCCATTGAAACTAAGCCTATCGGTGGACAAATACTATTTGAAAACACAAAATCACACATAAAATGATTTGCACAAAACGTGAAGTCAACAAAAATGAAAGAGGAAATAACAACATAAGGTTTACATTGTGCCTACTGCACAGGCAAAACCAGGACAAAGGTTTTCACTGTGAGGAAGAACAACAACACACACAATGACCTCACAATTCTCTCACTAAACCTAACTTCTGTGCACAATCTCTCATTAATTCCCTCTAGGGTCGGGTCACAATTCATATCCATCACAAATTCAAGCCACAACAACACCTCTCATTAAGATTATAATGATGATGATGACAAGAAGTCAAGTTTGCCCGAAATTTTGGCAAAATAAGTTACAGTTGTTGAGTAATTAATTAATTAATTCGAAATTGCTGCACTTCATCTGATCTTCGTTAAGATCAAGTCATACTGTCTTTCTATGAGACTCCAAAGTGTCGGTCGTCATTTTTAGGTACAATGTTGAGAAAAGTCATCACCTTTACCATCCATTTACAGATCCTCTTTTTCTTCTTTTGGCCAAACAAACTGAATCCTCCTCCCATTCAATGAGAGCACAAAGAACTTTCCATTAATATATATCTAGTCAGGATCAAGCGTGGCACAATTTCATTTATTTATTCGGCACAGTTTCATTTATTTAATGTCGCGTTGGTACTTATGCTTTGCTTTTCCACATCTAGAAACCCGTGGCCTCCCAAATCACGAACCAGATCTCGCATATCCTCATTTGCCTTCCCCTTTATGCCATTCCTCACCATAACAAGCAATGATCCGTATCCCACTGGAACTTACGGAAGGTTATGCAAGCACACCACAAACACGCAAACATACACACATTTGCACACACACACACACACACACACAGAGAGAGAGAGAGAGAGAGAGAGAGAGAGAGAGTATGGTAAGCGAAAGTATGGTAAAAGAATATAGGGAAAAGTGACTTCTAGCAAGGTGAGCATGTGTATCCAGAGCTAATTGGTATATGAACAAGTGGATATATGGAGAAGCAAGTGGTTTTGAAAGCTTTCTTCTGGTACAACTCGAGTGTTTCAACATTTTGGTCCAACACCAATATAGCACAAGCTAACCAAGATCAATAGGATCTTCAGTATCTATATATCACTGAACCGAAGCTTGGTCATGTACTGTTCATATTGGAAAGCCAAGAGGCCATTAAAACCTGGCCGGATGCTACAGTATGTACCATTTTCCATAAGTACTATCGATATAATCTCTAGAAGGATGTGATTTCTTAAACCTCCAAATGCACTGTTTAACTGATATTTAATACACACACAAAGAGCATATGCTTTGTTTTCCTTAACTTCATGGAATGTTATGTGAAAATACTGAGATGACATAAGGATTGAACAACTGAAAGACGACCATGGTCATGCAGAATAGCTCCATCTAAGAGGGACCATGAAGAAGATTTGAGGATTATGTGCTAGCTAGTACTATTAAATTCAGACAAAATTTGGAATCTGCATAACTTTTTCATATGAACTTTTAGATCTCTCGATAATTTTTTCACTTAAACTTTTAGTTCTCTCTCTCATACACACCACAAACAGACAAGGACTGTGCGCATCTTGAGGGACCAACCTCAAGACTCTCTCTATATAAGGATCTAGTGGCTTCATTATCTCAGCAAGGGAAACCAAAAACAATCACCAAAGGGTTCAGAGAAACATTATACAGATCTATGGCTAGATCATATGAACCCCTCGTAGTTGGAAGAGTCATAGGAGAAGTTCTTGAGGATTTCGCTCCCAGCATCAAAATGAGTGTTGTTTACAATTCCAGCAAGCAAGTCTGCAATGGCCACGAGTTCATGCCTTCGGCAGTAGTTCCTAAGCCCAGGGTTGAAATTCCTGGAGGAGACATGAGATCATTTTTCACACTGGTAAACCGTTCAACCATCACTCCCCACACCTTTTCCAGCAAATTCGCGTTGAAATACCAAACATAACTTGTACACGCGACTGAACAACAAGCTTTCTATTTCTAACAGATCATGACAGATCCTGATGTGCCGGGCCCTAGTGATCCATATCTGAGAGAGCATCTCCATTGGTATTTCTTCCTTACCTACTCAACCTAATTTACTGCTGCGCTGAGCAATTCAAATCTCTGACATTCATCGAAACTGAGTATAAGCACATACATTCTATATGTTTCTCTTGGTCTTTTAATATCCAATACTTTATTATTATTTGCTTGGTTACAGGATGGTGACTGACATTCCAGGCACAACGGATACGTCATTTGGTAAGTTTCGTGTTCATCGATTAATTTAGATTTCAGCATTAAGGTTATTGATTCCAACATATGACAAAAATTAATCATTGGTACAAAACTGATGGATGCTTACATTGAGACGGGTGTTGACAGGAAAAGAGGCCGTGGCTTATGAGTCACCAAAGCCTAATATTGGCATACACAGGTTTGTGTTTGTACTCTTCAAGCAAACCAGAAGGCAGTGCGTTCGTCCTCCTTCATCAAGGGATCACTTCAACACCAAAAGGTTCGCACAAGAAAATGACCTTGGTGTGCCAGTTGCTGCTGTCTATTTCAATGCCCAAAGAGAAACTGCAGCCAGAAGGCGTTAAGAGAGAGGGCGGGAGGGAGTGGTGTTTTAGTTGGTGCGATTACAAAAATAAAGATAGTACCTGTGAGAATGATTAGAGATTGTATTGCCATAAAAGAGTGACATCTGCATGACTGTTGTACTGGTTTGCACTGTGATTGGCTTGGCTATGTATGTGTAACTGTTGTGGTTCTTCGTCTCGTAAATCACATGGGTCTTTTTTCTCTATTCTTATTGTACTAAAAGTATGATTGCACTCATCTGTGAATGATCGTACTGGGGAAACTCCATGGATTTTTCTGGTTGGTGTATTCTCCTCTCTCTGTAGGCTGCAGGCTTTCGTCAGAACTTGGCGCTTATCAACTGAAATCTCGACCTTAGGTTAGATAGGATCCATTTCACATCATCTGTTGCTTTCTGCTTTTTATGCTTCTTTAGGCAGTGCAATGTACTGTCCGTGGCCGAGTGCGCCTTCTGTGGTTTGGGATAATATACCATCGTTGTAGAGGCAAAGCAAAAGAGAAGTACAGAATTTTGTATAGTAGAGTCCACCAGTTTCTTGAAGACATGGATCTGAACACCATCAACTTCAGTTGATATGCCATGCCAAAGCTAAAGGGGAAGCTGTTATTGTTTTCTAGCTGTTGCAGAAACTCAACTGACTGAAGTAGCTGTTGAGCTGAGAGTGAGAGAGGGGGGGGGTTGCGTCCATTCTGAATGCTAATTCTAAAGTTTAGATGGAGACAGTTGGGTTGAATCAGCCCATATACCTGAAAGATGATGAACGCTTCCTCCAAGAAAAAACAGCCTACATCTGTTTCAAAAGTTTTCCCTTTTCCAGATCAATTAGGTTCTAGAATAAGTCTTAAGGCCACAGGCTTGGATTTTCGGAATCCATTAATGGAAATGAATAGTGAGGAAGCCTTGTTTCCATAGTTTTCATATTTCTTTTATATCAGATTTGGACTGATACTGCTAGGTATATTCGTTAGGATACTTGTGTTAAAAAAGGTTATGTTACTTCTTACAGTATTCTTTTGTAAATATTTTTTATATACCTGACTTGGGTCTGCCCAAGCCCATCTTGCTTATAAAAAAGGCAAGAAAACACTGAGAGCATTAGCTGACATGACAGGAACTTGACTCACAAGATGCAGGTTGTGAGTTCTATACCTGGCCGTGCATACCTCTGGCTTAAGAAGGTCCACAGCAACCATAAGATCACTTTTTTTCTTACTATAAGACTGTAAAACTATTGGAAGAAAATAATAAAGACTTATGTTAACTGTAAATATGACACATGATAGGATTATGTGAAAACAAATAATTCATAGTTATTATTGTTGTACAGAAAGAGTCTAAAACCTCACACATGCACCTCCTGGAAAATGAACTCCTCACCAGCTATACCCGAGAGCCCTGCCGTTGAGCTACCGCTTTGGGTGTCAATGACGCCTTTTTCCATACTAAATAGTAAGCTCCATGGATTCCTTGCTGCTGTCACTGGTAGAAATCTAAGATTTTCTGACGATCTACTTTTTGTGCTCCATCTTGTCGAATTGCATTTAAGCAAACAAGAATTAGTTCTGTAGTTTCTTTTGGGGACTTTCTTTTAAGGGGTTGTCATTTAGTTTGTCACCCTTCAAAGGAGCTCGGGTAGGGTGTCTTTTCAATTTTATGGTGCATCTCTTTTATTTTATCTTAATTTCGTACGCAATGTCTTCATATTGCAAGTAAATTCTTTTAAATATATCGATGTTGGCTGCTCAAAAATTGATACTACAAGGCGTTACAAGTCTTACCAATATATTAATATTTACCTTTAAATTGCAGTGGTATTATCTTGTTATGTAGGTACTTGATGACCTCTCCATTTTAACCATCTAAAATTAATCCTGTCCATCTTATACTAATATCCGTGTTTTAGTATATATGACATCTCCATATATCTCTTATCATGAAACATTAACTTTTTTTCTTTAAGTAGAATGGATATGAATTCGCACTTTCATAGCATCTGCTCTTTTAACTATATTGAACTTAGAGAATATATTTTGTGTATTTCTTTTGTGTTTGTTCTACTGAGCTCAAAGTCTTTTTTCTTTTGAAATTTCTTTTTAAATTTAAATCTTAGGAAAAACATCACAAGAGGTTTATGGTTTATGTTTTTTTTAGTTTGAAAAGTTCTCCTAGTTGTCTTGTGGTTTTACTCGTAATAAATGTCTGACATTGTTATCGTTAATGTAACATAGTGCATCAATTGCGATATCACCTACCACAACAGTACGTCAACTTATATTAATTGATTGAGCTGCCACATCAGCATCACATCTCATGTTAACCACCGCTTCATCTTATATTTAATAATATACTTATATTAATTAATATTAATTTTAGCTATTAATAAAGTAAATATTATTTAATATTACTAACTAATGCAACTTATATTTCATTTTAATTTAGTATTTAATAATCATGTACAATATTCTCTAATAATTGCTATATGTTTTCCTTATATTTTCTTATACTTCTTCCTTAGTTACACATGGCCAGTTCTAGTTTCCCTATAACCTGATTTTGCCAGTTTTGAAGCTGTTCTTTCTAGTTTGAGTTCAAAATTATCTGGAATTGAAAAAAAATATTTAGAAAATTAAAATATAAAAAAAATTAACAATACTGGAACCACCGGTTCTAGTTCCATGAGAGCTGGAACTAGAACTGAATCGGGTGATCCTCAGTTCCAAATCCAGTGGAACAGGTTCTTGGACCTACCAAATCAACCAACACAATATGTCTAACATGCACCAAAGCACTTCTTCACCAAGAAATAAAAGAAAGACTTTTGCACCAGTAGCCGATTAAGTTTTCTTGGAACCAGGAAACAGAATCGAACTAGGATAGGTTCGACTCTAGATCCTGAATCACTGGTTCTGGTTTCAGTTTGAGTCCTAAACTGCTCGGTACTCGAAAAGATTATTAAAAAATTTAAAACTTAGAAAAGCCTGAGAAATGGAACAAGCAGTTTGGATCAGCCAGTTCCAATTCCATAGAAGGTGGAATCAGGACCAAACCGAGTGGTTTCGGTTCCATGTCCGGATTGACCAGTTCCTGTTCCAGCCAATTATTGGGTCAAATCGGTTCTGGTTGAAACTGTTGAGCTGGTTTCAAACCGACCGTGTCTAAAGAGAGTTAGCTCACCGGTAGAGCTCTCTAAGTCTCACTTATAGATTACTAATTCGATTCATGAGTGGGGTGCATGCACGTGTGCATGTTTTAGACTTTGACCTCCAATTGTAACAGAAAAAAAATTGACAAGTCTTTTATTTCCAAAGAACAAATTGCTCGAAGTATGTTCAAGTGCTGGACCTATTCATGGCCGAGGTGAGCGGCTGCCTTAATCAAAATCCGGAAAAAATACAAGAATCTGAATTTTACTAAACTTTATATGAGCCATTTGGCCTGAATTTCAACAACCTGAACTTCTTCTCACCTGAAAAACTTTATATATATATATATATATATATATAATGCACTTTTTTGTTTTTAGTTGTTAAAAACAAAAGGACATCGATCCCAACTCACATGGCTCTAAGCTGTCTTTTTTTCGTTTTTAGTTGTTAAATTATGATATATATATATATATATATATAGAGAGAGAGAGAGAGAGTGTGAGAGAGAGAGAGAGAAAGAAAGACCATAACTCTTCACACATTCATCTATGAAGCTTTCTCATATTTGGATAAAGATGGAAATGGGTTCATTGAACTGGAAGAAATTAAGGAAGCCTTTGCGGAGGATGGAGTTACTGACTATGATGTTGCAGGTGATATCCTTCGAGAAGTAGATACTGACAAGGTCAGCACCTATATTATGCTTGAAATATCTTCTTGTTTCACTTGTGCTTCCTCCTAATGGTGCGTTTATTGCCAAATAGGATGGTTGTATTAGGTACGATGAATTTGTGGCTATGATGAAAACTGGAACAGATTGGAGAAAGACATCTCGGCACTATTCCAGGGAAAGGTTTAACAGTCTTAGCATCAATCTGATGAAGGATGGAACCTATGTAGCACGGGTACACCTATTTGGGTGTCGTACCTGTATCCGGTACGTACCGGGTATGGGTACACATATGGGTACGTTGGGTACGTACCCATACACGTTTTGGCATACCGGTACGTCAATACGTATACCATTACACGTACCCAAACATGAGTATGCCACGTACTGATACCCGGTACGTGGGTGGACCAGATTCGGGTCAGTTGACCTATCGGTACCAGAATCCAATCCAAAAAATAAATAAAACCCTAAGCCTAATTCTCTCGATTCTTCCCCTCTCTCTCTCTCTCTCTCTCTCTCTCTCTCTCTCTCTCTCTCTCTCTCTCTCTCTCTCTCTCTCTCTCTCTCTCTCTCTCTCTCTCTCTCTCTCTCTCTCTCTCTCTCCTTCCGTCCTTCGTCTCACTACAACTTCCTTCGTCTCAGACTGATCGCCGATCAGTGCGATCACCGACCGCCGGCCACCGTCGACCACCATCCTTCGTCTATTGACTGCCTGGTACAGTTGTTGCCTTGTTTGTTGTTCTACTACAGGTTAACGGCACGGGGCTCATTTCGTATTGAAGGCATCATGATCATGCCGAGCTATCATGTAGATGGGGCATTTGAGCTCTCTGAGTTGTAGTGTTTGTGTGCAATGCAACTGTCTAGATATCTCCTAAAGCTATGCGAAAGATGGAGCATTTGAGCTCTCTGAGCTATCATGATCATTTGAGCTCTCTCTCTCTTTATAACTTGTTGTTCAATGACGACTGATGTTTCGTCACCTAACCTGGCTGATTGATTTTGGAAGCGGGGCTGCCTTGTATTTCGTATCCACTCTATTGACATCCCTACCCTAAGGCCTTAACTTCCATTCTTCTTGGCCGCCAGATTAACTCTGTGTGTGTGCATTGTTTCTACTGTGATATATTCAGGTGGAAATGGGGCTCATTTCATATTGAAACATTGAATTGAAGGCATGCCAACATGTTTCATGTTTGTGACATTATGTGGTTTATGTACACTTACAAGTTACAACGTTATGTGGTTTATGTGAAATAGTTGTCACTTGTCAATGGAATCGGATATATACACTTATAATGTGGTTGTTGTGATATGGGAGTAATCCTGTTATATGTGAGTAAGAGAGCTCAAATGCAATGTTGCAGAACAATGAAGCACTATTATATGTGTGCAACAATCCTGTTAACAGCAGCAATCCTGTTATGTGTGTGTGCATCTTTACTTATTGTTATTCGTATGTCCTTGTGCTATAGTAAAGAGTCATTCTTAGAGTGTGTCCTTGTATTGTAAAAGCAATCCTGTTCACAGAACAATACACATGATGTATTCTTGGAGTGTTGTCCTTGTGCTATATTCTTGTTGCTTTTACAATAGAATCGTGATTCGTATGTTACATACTCAAAACATGCTTGGCTTCTAAGTCATTCTTTGAGTAGCTTTATGCTTCCAAACTATGGAATGAGCATCCTACTTACGTTAACCTTTCTATTGGTATTTGTTAACCTTTCAACATAGTGTTCAATTATCAATTTATCATATTAAAGATGCCCAATGACACCCTCATTTTGTTTATTTTCAAATGTCTAATATGTCTGCTACTGGTAGTACTTCGTCTGCTTCAATCACTAGTAAATTTGTATTTGGAAAACCAAAAAAAGGTTGCCCGCTTTGGGCATATGTGTCATTGTTACAAGACAAAAAGGCAGGAGGTGGAAATGCAAGTTGGCAGTATAACTACTGTGGTTTAACTTATAAAGGTTCATATTTTAGAGTGAAGTGTCACTTATTAAAGAAAAAAGGAAATGGCATAGTTGTTTGTTCGGGTGTTACTGATCAATATCTTTCAGAGGTGAGACAAATTGAGAGAGAAGCACATGAAAAATCTAGACAATTACAAGTTCCCTTACCTACTGGAACTACAAGTTTGAATCCACTTACACTTGAATCATTTGATGGAAGTAAAAGAAAAAGATTAGGTGAAAGCCAATTGGCAAAAGCATTTAACAATGAAGCAAGGGATCACTTGACATGTGAAATAGCAAGATTATTTTACTCTGCAGGTTTGTCTTTTAATGTAGCTAGAAACCCTTATTATGTTAGTGCATTCAAATATGCTTCTAACACCTCAATTTCTAGTAGTTACAATGCAATCAGGACTACACTATTACAGAAAGAGAAAGCTCATTTGATGAGATTGCTTCAACCTATCAAAGATACTTGGCCAGAAAAGGGAGTAAGCATAGTTACAGATGGGTGGACTGATGTACAAAAAAGACTTTTGATTAACTTTATGGCTATTTCAGATGCAGGCCCTATATTTTTAAGGTCTATTGATTGCTCTGGTGAGGTTTTGCGAATGAAATTATGAAAGTTATTAATGAGGTTGGATCTCAAAATGTTGTGCAAGTTATAACAGATAATGCACCTATTTGTAGAGCAGCTGGGATGATTATTGAATCAGTTTATCCTAATGTTTTTTGGACACCATGTGTAGTGCACACCTTGAACTTTGCTTTGAAGAATATTTGTCAGCCTAAGAACTCCATAAATAATGAAGTTCCTTATAATGAATGTTATTGGATAACAGATGTCGCTGATGATGCCATTGCTATTAAAAACTTTATCATGAATCATTCTATGAGGTTAGCAATGTATAACCAGTTTGTGCATCTAAAGTTACTTGTTGTTGCTGAAACAAGATTTACTTTGACGATTATTATGTTAAAAAGGATAAGAACCATCAAGCATGATCTTCAAAGAATGGTTATCAGTGACCAATGGTCTCATTATAGAGATGATAATGTTTCAAAGGCTGCAGTTGTGAAAGATATGATCTTGAATGATATTTGGTGGGATAAGATTGATTATATTTTAAACTTTACAAAGCCTATTTATGATATGCTTCGACTATGTGATACTGATAAGTCAATCCTTCATTTGGTTTATGAGAAATGGGACTCTATGATCGAGCAAGTAAAGGCAGTTATTTATCACCATGAAGGCAAAGAGTTGAATGAATATTCCACCTTCTACAAAGTAGTATATGGTATTCTCATTGATAGATGGACCAAAAGTTACACACCACTTCATTGTTTGGCGCATTCTCTAAATCCGAGGTGAATTCTTTTAAGTTTTATGATTTAAATAACTTTATTTTTGTTCTTATTATGTTGATACTTGATATTTTTTTTTCTATTTTGTAGGTATTATACAAGGCAATGGATTGAAGATGTTCCTAATAGAATTCCCCCACATAAAGATAATGAAATTTGTGAAGGAAGGAATAAATGTCTGCGAAGGTTCTTTCATGATCCAAAAGAAAGGCTAGAAGTTACAAAAGAAATTGTGAAATTCTCAAGCAATGAAAAAGAACTTGGACAATTTGATTGTTTGAAAAATAGATGGAGTTTATCTCCAAAAGAATGGTGGGTTATGCATGGGTCATCAATTCCTAAGCTTCAAACGATCGCTTTAAAGCTTCTTTCGCAAACATGCTCGTCTTCATGTTGTGAAAGAAATTGGAACACATATTCATTCATCCATTCTTATAGAAGAAATAAGTTAATGCCTCAAAGAAGTGAATATTTGGTTTTTGTTCATACAAACCTTCGTCTTCTTTCAAGAAAGAGTAAGGATTACATGCAAGGTGAAACAAAAATGTGGGATGTTGGTGGAGATGATTGGGATCCATTGGAGGGAGCCGGAATTCTTGAAGTTGCATCATTGTCTCTTGATGAACCAAATATGGAAGCAGTCCTTTTTACAGATGATAGTGAAGGAAATACTGAAATCGAGACTGTTGGAGTTTGAAACAAAATGTATTTAGATTCAAAATATTGTGCTTAGAATATGAATTTTGATACAAACTTGTAACTTTTTTGTGTTGATATGCTTCTTGTAATATTTTGTTCGAAATTGGAATGATATTGTTTCATAATTCATTGTATGATTGTATCCAAGTTTGTATTTGCTTGTTTGTTCATGAACTATTTAATACGAGTTTGTTGTGAGTTTATGTAATATGTAGAAAGATTGCACTACGAAGTACGAGTTTAAAAGAGGTATGCCATATCATAATCACTTTCATTTTATTATACCTTTTTCATTGATTTTGAGCTAACTTCATGAAAATCGTTCAGATATTAAGATGGATGTGCAAGATATGCATAGCTTTAAATCTGCTTCATTTGATGTTGACATGCTGTGATTGACAAAGGTCTATCTATCTCTTCATTAATTCTTTTTGTATATGTTGGTCTTGCTTATATGTTGTTGACTTCATTATTCTGATTTATGATATTCTTGAAATGATGCTTCTTCGGGAGGAACTCTTGATTCTCTTATGGGAAGCACTGCAACCCCAATGATGGGGATCACCTTTTATGTTGGTTTCAAATCTTTTCTTGCAAATTCAATTGACGACTTCTGGTATGTGTTTGTTGTTTAATTGTTCTTACTTTGAAGAAGAATATAAATGCCATTCTCATAGTCATAGTTATAATAAAATTATTCACAAACACTAGAATGCTCTTTAAAATATAGAATGCTCTATATAATTGTGTATATATATATATATATATATATATATATTTATTATTTTTTTTTTTTTAATACTGCCGTACCCGTACCTTAGTTTTTTAGAAAATTATATACCCCGTACCCATACCCATACCGGGTACCGGTACCGTACCCGTATCCATGCAACATTGGATGGAACAGATTGGATAAAGGCATCACGGCACTATTCCAAAGGAAGGTTTAACAGTCTTAGCATCAAGCTGATGAATGATGGATCTCTTAATGCAGCAGCTGATAAACTATGACAACTATTTCTACCTTTAAGTGCTCGATTTTTAGCTTCAATTTTACACAGGCTGCTGACTAACTGACTATGTTTTGTGCTTGCTACTTTCTTAGTCTTGTTGCTCGGTACTTTGTGGTTGTAGAATACAGTGTGGCATTGAACCTTTTGCTGTAGTTGAAGTGTCTTCTTTGTGAATCTCCTGCCTTAGAAGCTTGTATTATTCAAGGGGATGGAAATTTCTGATGCTTTTGGGTAGACGAACGATACGTCTTTATGGCTTAAATGCCCACGGACTAAGTATACAGTTGATCTATCAAAAAGAGAAGCTGACTAGCAAAGATTCCTTTCCCAACACAAGATGTTCAATGATTAGGTTGTATTATTTTGATTGACTTGCAGACAAACTGACTAGTGTTGTATGTTGGCATTTGCTTTCTTAGCTTCACTGCTTGAACTCGTGTTTATTGACATCTGTAATACGTTTAACTGATGTTGCTGCAAATTTATAGCTATACAGTTTCAGCCATCGGTTCACTGTCGGACAACCACCGATCGTGCAGGTTGCCGAAGTTGCGGCGGAAAGTGAATCTTACTCGGGAATGTATGTAGAGAAAGAAAGGGAAAGTAGAAGAAGGTGTATACGGTGTTTATCAAATGGTTTACAAATAAAAGATGTTTTCTGTATTTTTCCTGTTTTCACTATAATGTGTATTCTTTGTAGATTATTTATTGATGGCTTTATCTTCTTGATTTTCACGTTTGAGCTTTCTATTACAAGTCGTTCTGTGTTTTTAATCTTTGTAACATCAGAAAATTTCTGGTTTAATTTATCTAATGTTACCATTTCTCTTTCATGTAATGTTTTACCGCCTCAGAATGACCATTTTCCGTTACATCTCTCACTTGGCCATCCTAGCAAGTTATCCTAATATATTGGTTTTGCCTCCTACTTTTGTAGGGTTTTTTAAGTTATGTCATATATGATTGTTTTTGCAATCATAACCTATTGTGTTGTTTCTTACCTACACAATATCCAAACCCACTTGACCATTCGAACCAAGTAATTTAACATACTAGTTTTGCCTCCCACTTTTGTAGGATTTTCCAAGTTATGTCATGTACGATTGTTATTGCAATCATTACCTGTTGTGAGGTTTCTTACCTACACAATAATCAAACTTACTTGGACATTCATGCCAAGTAATCTAACATACTAATTTTGGCTCTCACTTTTGTAAGATTTTTCAAGTTATGTCATGTATGATTGTTATTGCAATCATTACACATTGTATAGTTTCTTACCTACACAACAATCAAACATATCTCAAATCCATGATTGTAACATGCTTTGAGAAAAGACCCTTTGTTATGCCTTTAGTCAAGGAGTTTGCCAACATGTCATTAATTATTATATATGAGATGGATATTTCTTTTCTCATAACCATATCATGAACATAGTGGTATTTAATCATTATATGTTTGCTTTTGGAGTTATCAACTCCAATCTTAATCAGAGTAATTGCTACATTTTTGTCACAATAAATGATAGTCGACTCGTTGGCTATACTACTTCATATCACGTATCAAGCAACTTATCCAAATAACACTAATAGCAATCATACAACAAACCACATACTCAACCTCTTGTGTATTTAATGTTATACAACCCTGTTTCTTGTAAGCCCAAGAAATAACTCCACCTCCAAATAAGAATATTTGTCTCGAGGTTGATTTGTTGTCATCTTTGCTCCCAACAAAATAAACATCTACTATTTTAGTTCATCTCCTTGAAAACATAATTTCAAGTCTTTTGTTCCTTTAAGATATCTTATAATACTTTTGACAACTATTCAATGTTGTCATAAAAAATTACTTTAATATCTACTCACAAGACCAACAACGAAGCCGATATCAGGTCTTCTAAATAACATAGCATAAATCAAACTTCTCAGAGCTATTACATAATTAATGTTACGCTTATTGTCTCTTTTATAAGGACAATCAACCTTACGCAATTTAACCCCTTTCGCAACGGGTGAAGATGTAGACTTACATTCACCCATTTTGAATTTCTTAAGAATATAATCAATATCTCTCTCTTGACTTAGGCATAGGAGTTTAGATTCTCTGTCTCAAAAGATCTTTATACCCAAAATATAGGATGCTTCCCATATCCTTCATTTCAAACCTTGAGTTTAACCATGACTAGATTTTTACAATCATATCATTGTCATTCTAAGTCAACAATATATCATCTATATATAATGATAAGATGATAAAGTAGCTCCCACCGTTCCAAATATATACACAGTAGTCAACTTCATTAGCAACAAACCCAAGTTCAATAATGACATTTTAAAAAGTCAAATACCAGGTGATTGTTTAAGGTCATATAGGGATTTTTTCAACCTATATACTTTATTTTCTTGACCTTCAACTTTGTATCCTTCGGGTTGTTACATATATATATATATATGATTTCATCTAAATCTTCATTTAGAAAAGTATTTTTTACATCTAATCGATGTAAATCTAAATCATAATATCTTGATATCGCCAGAATTATTCTTACACAACAGAATAATATGTCTCAACATAATATACCCTCTCTTTTTACGAAAAACCCTTTGCAACCAACCTTGCATTAAACTTATTGATTGTTTCATTGACCTTGCATCTTTTTTAGAACTCATTTACAATTTATAGATTTCCTTTCTTTAGGCAAATCAACCAATTATCAAACTTCATTTTTCTCAATAAATTCAATTTTCTCATTCATGACTTTTACTCAGTTTGATTATTTAGATAACTCAATAGTCTGTCGATATGTTAAGTTATTGGTCATCTCATCTAATTTCACTCAATTGCATACTTCCTCTATAAGGTAAATATGATAATCCTTCAAGTAAGACGGTGTGATCCTAGATCTTTTATGTCCACTTAAAGTTTTAATTTGTTCACAAAGATCATCATGGGTTCAAATAATGATTGATATAGATCTACTATATCGTCAACATACTCATCATCATTTTCAAGAATCTTATTCTTAGTATCTTCTAGGAATTCGACATCCTTGGTCTCTATGAGTCTATTATCCTTGTAATAAAATTGATATCCCTTAGATATTTTAAAATATCAAATAAATATATATCTTAAGGACCGATTGTTTAGCTTATCTTTAAACTGGTCAAGGATCTTTACATGAGCGATAGATTCTCACTGTTTGAGATGACCTAGTTTGGTTTTCTTTCAAACCACATCCCAAAATATTTGGGTACTTATCTAGAAAATTTTCTAAGTACCTAAGAGTAATTTTAATTGACACATTGGTATCAATTTTTGAAAAACTCTTAACTTGGTTCTATTATTTAAGAACTAGTCTAAGGACAAAACAATAATTTTTTCCTTTATTTTGTGTCATTGTAATTTCTCAAAAAACTCAAGGGCAAACTAGAAAGTTTATCCTTTTGTCTTGTTTTGAAATATTTCAAAAAGATCAGAGGCAGAATAATAAAAGGATACTTGGTTTTTCTATAAAATTAGCGATAATCCAGGGTAGAACTATAATTATATCCCTCGGTCTTTCTTTTCTTTAAATTTTTTTTAAAAAGATAAGGGCAATACTATCTTTTTGCATAATATAAAAGTTGTGAAATTTCAACTGTCCAAGAGTAACTTTATACTTTCACATTCTCGTATTTCATAATTTTCAAAAAATGTTAGAGGACAGTTTCATCTTTTACTTAAAAATATCATAATTTCACCCAATGATAGTTTTGTAAAATAAAAATCAGGTTCTTGAAAAACTAATGACGATTTTTCAGAAACCATGTGGTTTTGGGTGCCCACGATTTCAAAAAGTCGTGGGCGGGGAAACTCGAGAAGAGAGAGAGAGGAGACAAGGTGATGAGGGAGAAAAGAGAAAGAGTTAGAGAGGGAGGGAGAAATATAGTGAGGAGAGAGAGAAAGAAGGGGAGAGGGAGAAGAAAAATGGGCTCTACCTTTTGGCTAAGTCTAGCCGCTCCGCAGAGGGGCTCTGCCCTTTTCATCTAAATTATTTCACCTATGTGTAGGTTACCAACAACTAGGCTCTGATACCAATATGAGAGAATCACTGATCCAATGTCGGACAACCACCGGTCGTGATTCGGTTCGTCGACGAAGGTTGCTAGAGTTATAGTAGAAAGTGAATCTGACTTGGGAATGCATGTAGAGGATGAAAGAAAAAAGTAGAAGAAGGTGGTGTATATGGTTTTCCTCATACAGTTTACATATGAAAGACATTTTATATATTTTTTCATTCTCATTGTACTCTATATTCTTTGTAGAGTATTTATAGACGGCTTCATCTTCTTAGTTTTCACATTTGGGTTTTTCGTTATAAGTAGTTCCATGATTTTAATCTCTTTATCGTTACCGTTTCTAGTTTAATTTCTATAATGTTATTGTTTTTCTTTCATGTAACATTTTAGAGTCTAAGAATGTTTTTCGTTACATATATTTGGCTAAATCAACTAAGTTGAGAACAGAAAAATCCCACAAAGATCATCTTCCTGATTGGTACTTGATAATTGTAAAATCTGAAATTCATTTTTTTGCTGGGAGTTTAAGTGATAAGGTTGTCTATTATGTCTTAGTTTTACCTACTAGCCAATAATAAAAATACAAAGGTATTTTTCACTTTTTAAAATTCAAATATATACTTATCAAAAAAGATCTTTAAATGGATTTGAACACAAATGAATGTGCATATAACTCACTCTCTATAAATATAAAGAGAAAGAGAAAATATATTTAGGTTTAGAAAACCCACAAAAATAAAAAACCTCGAGAGAGTTATTATAACAATTCGGTCTTTGAAATGAACAATTTAGAACTTAGGTGATAAAACATAAAATATCTAATACACATAATAAATTAAATGCAAAATGTAAAGAACAAAAATAGGTTTCCTTGACTATGTGTGTTCATTAAATCTAGATTCTCTTCTCTCTCTCTCTCTCTCTCTCTCTCTCTCTCTCTCTCTCTATATATATATATATATATTCCACTTCATCATACCAATCATACGGCCAGACATCTTTGTCCGGTCGTTTCAAGGTGCACGGGAACCAACCTGATGTGCTAAACCCTAACCCAAACCCGACTTTTTCAGTTTGGTTTCTGGTTGTACTTGGGCCGGAATAGTGGTGCTTACCAAAGATCAAAGGTGAATGCCTTGGGGACAACCCTCCATGTACTCTACAAGGACACTCCTATGCCGAATGGATCTAAAAATAATTCCTTTTTTTTCTCTCAGAAAAAAGTAGGCAAGTACACCGTGCAAGAATATTACAACTCTTGTTACCAAAAGGAAGTATTTCACTAAATATATAAAATGAAATACAAAGATTTTTCCACTGATCATTCAAAGAGTAGCTAATGATCCTCTAACCGAAAGAGGAAGAGGTAAGCTTTTTCTGTTTTTTTTATAAGAGGAGGCCCAAGCCTAACACACCCACACACGTATTTTTTAAGAGTCCAAACTGCTCACCAACAGTAATGATTCTTGCGTGTTCTGTCTTTGAGCCAACACTTTAAGTGCTGAATGGAGGTAAGTTTATCACCTATAAATTTATGAACATCTTCTACTATTCTTAATTGGCCTCTCAATTTGTTGCCATCTTCAAAGTCTTAAATTGTTTTGGTGTGGAAAAACTTGAAAGAACCATCGATTCAATATGTCCTCTCAAGACTTCATCAAAGAAGAAAACTTCTAAAGAGCTGGAGGAAACCAAACAAGATGAGAAGGAGATCACTTTCTTCATCGAAAACGAACCGAAAAATATTATCCCTCTTCCTTAAACATGGAATATAAGAGAGAGGACTCCTCAGATTGAGCGTAAGGCCCATACCATGCTACTGGTTGAATCTTCTCTCTTATACATCCAATAAGATTCATCGTGTTGACATCGAAAATCAAAATTCAAGGAGATGTAATGAGCACCCAAATAACTTGGAAGAAAAAGTTGGTTTAAACTCATCATGTAGAGAAACCTTGAGACATAAGGCAACGATAATGACAAATGACAATCATCCGGGAAGCATGCCAAATATCATGGCATAAAGACAACGAAAACGAGTTAAGTGAGAGTTATTGAAAAACATGCAAATGACCTGTTGCAACTTATAAATATTAGTTGAACTAATCAAAAGAGAGGACATGATCATTTTTACTTATTTTTCTTAGGAATAGCTTAATTTAGTCTTTTACAAACTTTTTCTTCAATGTGAGTGCTTTCCCTTGTATCATAGTTTGTGTTTTTAATTACGACTTGCTCGAATGCGTAGTATCAACGACAAAAGAATACATTTGGTCGGATTCTCGAGAACTCACGTTTGTGATCTAAGCTTTATCTGATTTCTCTTTTGGAAACGAAGATCATAATTCTCTAACATACTCTGCATCAGAGTCTAGCTCCTCTAACAGACAAATTCCTATAAGTACCATCGAAATTGCACTGAGACTTTTAAAAAACATTGGTATCGAGACTTGCAACAGGGGTCACCAACCAAATGTTACATGATTGCCTGAAATAATGATCGGAGTGAAATCGCCGGTGAAGATTCTAGTCATCGGCATAGTATTATGTTGGCACTGATGAACCTTGTAGAGGGCACACTTGTCACCCACTCTCTCTCTCAAGAAAAGGAGTTGTGCAAGCACTTTACTACCAAGAGACCGAAAATTTAAAAAATTGGACCGGAACTGTTCGAACAGGGAACTATTCTTCGACATGGAACCAGTTTAGTAACCGACGGATCGAAACCGTTGCACCCCAGCCGCCTCTGCCATGATAAGGCTATCAGCCTGAGATACTTAAAAAGTTTTCTTTGATATATATTAAATACAAAAATATTATATATTTTAAATTTAAAAATGTAAAAGTTTTGGTTATTGGTTTCAAATGATTCAAACCATAATCACTCCAAAATCAACCTTTAAACCATAATCAAAACCGATCTCAAGCCAATTCGGTTATAATTAAGGTTTTGGGATAACTGAAACCGACCGTCTGCGGTTTGACGCCAGTTCCGAAACCGACGGTCGGAAGTTTGGAACTTGTTTAATCAGGAGTTTTAGAAAATGAACACTTAATTAGAAAGAGCAAATAGGTCACCTAGCTGGGGTGTCGAAAATCAGAAATGGAAGGGATCTTGCTTCGGCCTCTAACATATACACACACATATACCCCAAAAGAAAATTAACTCAATTGGTGGGGTTGTACTGACTCGGATTCACATGGAAAAGCTTTCTAAGGGGAATCCTACTGACGTCTCAATGACAATTCGAATATGCTCCTCCGTCGATCCAAATCTGATCCACAATCAACAGCATGCTGCACACCCACGAAATTAATATGCTATTTTCATTAGAAAATTTAACTTCCGTGTGAGAAACTAAGTGAAAATGTGCTCCTTTTATATAGTTTCCTTGAAGAAGTAAAAGATTTATGGCTTAATTACATAGAACTTATGGATTTGGTCGGTTTAACATGGTTTTCCAACACCAACCAATATAATATATATACATATATATATATATAAGAGAGAGAAGAATGATAAGACGTACTCTTCTATTAACACGTTCTTCAAATAGTACCGATGAATGATTTGAAATGATGCCAAGAAAACATCACCTTTGTCATGTGATGAGACTCTTCATGTGACAAGAGCAATACTTTGTTGGCACCATATCAAATCGTTCATAATAGATGATTGGATAGTTAAGGGTATAAAGGTATTCTTCTCAAAATATTTTGTTTTTTTAATATATATATATTCTTCTCATATTTTATCATTGTTTTCGGTAAAATGTAATTTAGAAGATTGTAAGTTCCATTTGAGTAAAAAACTTTAACATAGAGGAGAAGTCGAACACAAAATCAGATCCTTCGACTTCACATGAAAACCTAAAACCCTCTTTCTCTCAAGTACATATCACGCTTTACATTAAAACCCAAACATCAATATCACTTACGAGATAATTACGGAGCCATGAGTCCTCACAACCATGATTACAAATCATTTGAGTCTAAGCGGCGAGCCTAACACAATGAATCAAACACACCCTTTTGTAACCTTTTCTGGTGAACCCTCCCAGGCAGCTGTACTTGTTGAGGATCGAAGACTTTTGCATTTTACCAAAGATGGAATTCAGCGTAGGGCATTGGTAGGGGCCGTAGGTTACGTGTTCGATTCTGGGTTTGGTCTAGTAGGGGCCCGCCCGCCCGCCCGAGCTCAGCCCGTCTTTTCAAACCCGTATCCCTGTATGACACGTTAGCTAAGCGAGAGTGTAAAGCTATGCATAAACAGCAGTACCTCACCTGACTAGTGGTCCGAATCACAAAGGAAGGTTACGAGTTCGATTACTAGGCCGTTGTGCCAAAAGACAAGGACACGAGTATTATGTTTCTGTGACACGAACATCTTACCCTATGCGTGTCCACACAGCCAGTTGTAGATGAAAGGGCTCATCGACCCATCAAAATCTTCCTTTCTTTCACCGTCTTCTTCCCATTGTCACCTTCGCAGTGTCACTGTCGACCACATCCAGTGAATTTCAAAACTGACAAAATAGTGTGGGACGATCCAATCCTTGCGAACTGGGTCACGTGTTAATTTGATCCAACCCATTCTCTCTATTGTCCAAAACTCGGATTGGCGTTGGCAGGCAGAGTGCTAGCTCACCTGGTATGGTAGGGCCATCGGACTCTACGACACAGGTGCTGAGTTCGATTCTTAGGGTATGCACGCGTGTGCACATTAAGCTTTTCGACTTGCCATTGTAGAAAAAAAATTGTTTTAGCGTTAATTAGTATGCTTGAGACTTCAAAAACACAAAAAATTAAAAGTTATAAAGTTCTACCGAAGAGATGGTTGGCTCTTTCATGGAAACGTTATAGTTCAACCCTGCGTGTGTATGAAAGGTTTGATGGCACACTAAGCGAGGTTAGTTATGCCAGTTTTAAACCGGTTCGGCAGTTCGGATCATAAACCGATAAGGTTAGGAACCGGTGAAACCAGACCCAAAATGGAGAATCACTTGGTTCAATTCCGGTTCTACTTTCTATCAAACCGGAATTGGGCCAAAACTTAAACAGGTGACTCCGAATTGCCCATTTCATATATACAAAACCGGCCATGTCTACACGGAAACATATTTGTTAATATGCTATACTTTTGTGTTATTATTAACTAAAAGAATGTTCGTTTGTCTCCTTTTTATGTTAACCATTTAATTTTTCGTCTCTTATATTGCAACCCTATCTTACTGTCATTCTAAATACGAATCCACTTTTAGCGTGTCTGTCATGCTATCTACCATAACATCATCTTTTTCAGAACTCATTATGGATGCATTCTGAACTGACCATACAGTATACCCTTTTTAATGAGGATACACACCCCTTAATCTTGAAAATCCCTTATTACTCCACTATGTAAACTACACTCCTTTTCTCTCCATTACTCGCACTAAAAGAAACGTGTCCTAAGTACATCTTTTATATAAAGGAAACATATAAAGATGTGTTAGAGGCGATTCATCTCTTTTTTCTTTTCTTTTTCTTTTCTTTATAAAAAGTATACTAAAGATAGTGTTTGGGTATCCATCTTTCTCTCTCACTCATTAAGTATAACCTAGTTTTCATATATATATATATATATATATATATATATATATATATATATATATATATATATATATATATATATATATATATATATATAGAGAGAGAGAGAGAGAGAGAGAGAGAGAGAGAGAAACTATTATGTGTACACTCATTTAGGCTTAAATTCACTGAAAGCTTGATCAATGGTAGAGATTTAAATTTTAAAAAAAAATGTCATCGTACTTTTCATTCTTTACATTTAATACACCTATTACAATAAATGCTTTTAAAATTAAAACTCTATTTTTAACTATTACATTAAATGCTTTTAAAATTAAAACTCTAGTGTTGATCAAGCCAATTGAATGTTAGAAATTTTTAAGTAGATTTAAGCATGGATGAGTGTGTCATGCACTCTCTCTCGATATATAGTTAGTGAATCCTATCCACCACCGATATTACACACTAATGCTTCCATTTTCTTGAAATTTTTTAATTTTTTTTAGATTATACTCATGCATCAAAAAATAATGTATGAGCAAGTTAAAGATGGACATCATTCGGTTTTCTTATATATATATATATATATATATATATATATATATATATATACAACAACAACTAAGCCTTTTCTCATATTAGACAGGGTTGGCTACATGGATTCTTTGTTTCCACATAGCCCTATCATGTGTCATGTTAACAGTTAACTCACAATAAGCTAGATCATTCATTATTGTTTCTTTCCAACACTTTTGTGGTCGTCCTCTACCTCTTTTATACTTTCCAAATTTAGTTTTTCATACCTTCGTACAAGTTCTTCTTTTAATCTTTTTTCTATGTATTGAAACCATCTTAAACGATATTCTCTCCTTTTATCCTCTATTAATACCACTCCTAATTTGTTTCTAATAACCTCATTATATATACGGTCTTTTCTTATATGACCACTCATCCATCTCAACATCTTCATTTCTGTCACATACATCTTTTGTAAATGTTGATGATTAACTACCCAACACTCAAAACCATAAAACATGACAGGTCTAATTGTTGTTCTATAATATTTACCTTTTAACTTTAATGGTATCTTCTTATAACAAAGAATACTTGATGCTCCTCTCCATTTTAACCAACCAACACTAATTCTATGAGTAATATCTCCATAAGTTCTTCCATCACTTTGAAAAATTGATCCTAGGTATTTAAAAGTTTTTTTTTGGAGATGCAATGTGTGTCAATTTTAATTTTTATATCCTCTGAAGTAACCAAATGATCAAACTTACATTCTATATATTTTGTCTTTGTTCTACTAAGTCGAAGGCCTTTGCTTTCTAATGTTTCTCTCCATAGTTTCAATTTTCTATTAACTTTTTCCTTAGACTCCTTCACTAGCATAATGTCATCTGCAAATAACATATACAAGGTACTTCATCTTGAATATGTTTTGTTAACTCATCAATCATCACTATAAATAAGTATGGACTTAAAGTTGATCCTTGATGTAACCTAATATTAACTTCAAAGAAGTTTGTCATTCCTTCATCAGTCCTCACACATGTTTTTGCACCATCGTACATGTCTCTTATAAGGTTAATGTACGTCAATGGGATACCTCTTTTTTCCAAAGTACTCCAAAGAACCTCCCTCGGTACCCTATCGTAAGCTTTTCCTAGATCAATAAATATCATGTCAAGGTCTTTCTTTTTTACTCTAAAATGTTCTATAACACATCTTAAAAGGTGAATCACTTCAAGAGTACATCTCTCTGACATGAATCCAAATTGGTTCTCTATTGTACATGATACTTGTCTTATCCTACGTTCGATAATTCTTTCCCACAATTTCATAGTATGACTCATTAACTTGATACCTTGATAATTCGCGCAATTCTTAATGTCTCCCTTGTTCTTATATATGGGTATAAGTGTACTCGCTCTCCATTCCTTGGGCATCTTTTGGTTTCTTCATATTTCATTAAATAGTCTTTTAAGCCAAGTGATTCCTATTTCTCCTAGTATTTTCCAAACTTCTATAGGAATATTGCCTGGTTCTATCGATTTATCACCCTTCATATGTTTAAGAGCCTCTTTGACTTTATTCTTTTGAATATGTCGGTAGAAATTATGATTTATATACTTTTCTGATTTGGCTAACTCTCCTAAGCTAATACTAGCATCTTTATTTTCATTAAAAAGCTTATAAAAATAGTTTTTTTTAATCTATGTCTTATATCATCATTTGCCACTAGAATTTTTCATCCTCGTCTTTAATGCATATAACAGAACTAAGATCTTTAGTTTTCTTATCTCTAACCCTAGTTATCCTAAAAATATCTCTTTCACCATCTTTTGAGTTGAGTTTTTTATATAAATCCTCTCAAATTTTAGCTTTTGCTTTACTGACGGCCTTTTTCGCTTCCTTCTTTGATTTCTTATAAGCCTCTAAAGTTTTACTAGTTTTCTTAGCATAATGTAATTTGTAACATGCTCTCTTTGTCTTGATTTTATTTTGCACTACTTCACTCCACCACCAAGCTTCTTTTTGTGCTAGTACACCTCCCTTAAATTCACCTAACACATCTTTCGCCGCTTTCCTAATATGTATAGCAATATTGTTCCACATATCACAAGGTGTACCAACATAATTCCAAGCATCTTCTTGAAGGACTTTTGGTTTAAATATTTTTTTTTCTCGCTTTTGAGGTTTCACCATTTAGTCCGAATAGCTCGATGCACTCTTTTCTTCTTTGTCTATTTTTTTATTTGTAAATCCATAACTAAAAGTCGATGTTGGGTGATTAAGCTTTCTCATGAAATTATCTTGCAATCTTTACAACATGCTCTATCTTTTTTTCTATAAATAAAGTAATCAATTTGTGTTTGTGATAAGCCACTTTTATAAGTAATTAAATGTTCATCTCGTTTTTTGAAGATTGTATTGACTATAAAGAGATCAAATGCGATAGCAAAATTTAAAATCTTCCTACATATCCTAATGCCTCTTTACCGACATGTCCATTTAAGTATCCTCCTAAACAAATCATCTCTCTTTGTGGAATCCTTTGAATCACTTTATCTAACTCTTCTCAAAAAGTTGTCTTTATACTATCTTTTAGTCCTACTTGGGGTGCGTAAGCACAAACTATATTCAAACCTCTGCTTCTAACACTAATTTCAACGTCATGATTCGGTCACCATATTATTGTATGTCTACTATGCTATCCTTTAAATCTTTATTTATGATAATACCACAAGCCTTTTCCTTACCTCAGTACCATAATTTAAAACTTGTATCCTCTATCTCCTTTGCTTTTTCTCCAACCCACTTTGTCTCTTGTAAAAATAGAATGTGAATCTTTCTTTAAATCATAGTATCTACCACCTCCATTAGATTACCGGATAATGTTCCGATATTCCAAGAACCAATACGATAATCTCAATAGAGGATAAAATTGAGAGTAGCTTATTAGAAACAAAATAGGTTAAGATGGTTTGGACATGTAGAAACCTGATGATAGCAAATCGAAAATCTGTTTGATAATCTCAACCAGATCGCATCGTTTCTAAAGAAAATACAAACTTGATTAACTAAGTGGGCTCGGTTCTGGTCGATTTGGATCAAGGAGTCGCAGCTGGCAAGGGTCTGTGCATAACCCAACTTGACAATGAAAAGAAATTGGGAAAGCACTTAGCAGCGCGTGGGCTGTGCCTCGACTCTGGTTTAACCATGACCAAAGAACTGAGTCTGGTTTCGGTATTAACCGGCTCGGCTCTTTAAACTCAGTTAACTGCATTGAAAACAAATAGTACATCTCGATAGAATCGTTAAGCCTAAGCCTTAATCCATTAGGGTGAGGTGACTGGATCGAATCCAGCTTGCCTTTGATCCACAGTTGCTTTAAATTTATAACAAGCAAGAGAAAAAGAGGGCAACAAGCAGCTGAAGGACTGATCCAAGGCCTTCCTAATTCCTTTTTCTTACTGTACACATTCAGCTAAACATGGTCGGTTCTAAACCGTACCAGGAACTGGACCTAGAACCAGGGATGACCTGGTTCGGTTCTGGTCCCAGTTTCTGTGAAACCAGAACCATGTTGGAACTGACAGTTTAGAACTGCCGGTTTCATATTTTTTTAATATTTGTTTTATCAAAATTCAAAATTATTAATATTTTTTCCATTCCAAATGGTTTAGGACCTAAACCAGAACTGGAACCAGTAAGATCCTGGTTTGGTTCCAGTTTCTAGCAGATTGGTACCGGCAGTTTGGAACCACCGATTCCAGTTTGCTCAGAACCGGGCACTCTGCATTCAGTACCATGCTTCATGAGCTCAGTCCATTGACAATAAATTCTCTAATTAAACAATGCAGGAATAATATTATGGATCCGTTATACAAGTCATATTATATCTAGTGTGGATTAGGAACACACCATATATGACCTTTGTTTGTCTCTAGAAGCACTAGAATTTTGTAATATATATATATATATTAATATATGTCATACAACTAAGAAAGTGATCAAAACCAAGTTTTTTCACACTAGAATTTTAGGGAGGCTGCAGCCAGAGGCATGCTTCGGGTATCGAGCTCATGACCTTCAACTTGAGCCCAACCCCCTACCCAAGTGAGCTATTGCTCGTTGTACCTAGACATGGCTGATTTCAGTTTGCTCTAAACCAGGAACCAGAATTGAACCGGGGCTGGGATGGTTCTAGTTTAAGGCTCAAACCGTCTGGAACCGAAAAATATTAAAAAAATAAATTAAAAATATAAAGAATCGACAGTTTGGAACTGTCTGTTCAGGTTCTGGGCCAGTTCCGGTTTCATTGAATATGGAACCAAAACCAAATCGAGTGGTCCTTGGTTTCAGCCAAGTTTCAATGGTTCTGGTTCCAACTGGTTCCTAACCATGTTCTATAATGATTGAAACTGTCCATCTAGTTGTGCCACAATACATCTTTTCTTGGGAACATGGTAACGGAAAAAAAAAAAAAAAAAGACTTGTGAGCGTACCTACTCGATATAGGTTCGATGATAACCCGATCGTTAGTTCCAAGCTTTCTTCCCTCACCCAACTTTAGACCAAAACCAGATATACAAGACCAAAATCGGACACATCTCGAGGTTCGGTGCTAAGCCGAACTTGGTTCGGTGCTAGGTCCAGCTTGGCTAACCAAACCAGGTAGCCAAGCTTGTTTCGACGCAAGTGACCGAACCAGGTTCGAAGCTAACCCGAACTTGGCTAGGTTTGGCTTACCTAATTTAGCTTATTTCCCTCATCAAGCTTTAGACCGAAATCCGACGTAGAAGACCATAATCGAACACAGAAGAAGCACAAAACCATACCCAAATCAATGATATATATAAACATGCTGATGCAAATATTATGTAAGATGTTGATATCACAAATAAGGTAAATTGTAACTATCAAATAAATTCGAGCGACGGGCGTGTTCATAAAACGGCCGAACCAGATGAGTTGACATGATGTGGGCAGAGTCGGCAGAGTTTGACTTGGTGAGGTTCAGTAGAAGGCAGCTTTTATAGCACACCCAACAGCTAATATAAACGAATGTTGGCTGTAAGAGCCTTCATTAATCTCTCTCTCTCTCTCTCTCTCTCTCTCTCTCTCTCTCTATATATATATATATATATATATATATATATATATATATATATATATATATATATATATATATATATATATATTGGTCAATACTCAAATACCATTCATTGTTAAATCTATTCGAAGATTTCTAATGTTCAATAGGTACGATCAATGGTGGAGAGTTGAACTTAAAAATAAAACTTGGTGTTGTGCATTTAATGGGAAGTACGAAAAATATAATGATATATTTTATTTTTAAAATTTAAATCTCTATAATCGATTAGGTTGATCTCACAATGTAAATGTTTGAGTAGATTTGAGGATAAATGAGTTTTAGCATATAACACTCTCGTTCTCTCTCTTTATATATATATAAGAAAACTAGATACTTCTCACTTACTTTTAGGTGATATGAGTGTAATTTTAAATTTTTTAAAAGGTTTTCAGAAAATATGCATTACATTGTTATTACACTCCACATTAGGTTCACATTGATTATGTAGTCTAAAACCAGGAGAAAAAGCCGCCTTCATAAAAAAAAACCTGGAGAGACGTCGGGTCTTTTTTATCCTCTAAAACATCAGAGCTCTTTATTTCCGAAGAAGAAATGAATAGAGGCATACTTATACTACTGGGCTCAAGATTATTTGCGCCTTTAACTCGTATAGTGGCCATCAATGGCAGATATTCAAGATTTGAACTAAAAATAGCTCCAAACGAATAGCATTTAACCATGAGATTAAGCAGTAAAAAAGCTGTCAGGTCGAGCTCAACCAGTTCGACGAAATATTTTTCTAAATCTCCTCATGATTATTTAGAACTCAATTAATGATCATAATCCAGCAATATAGCTCAAAGTCAGATAGCTTTTGGTTCATTTCTGGGATTAGCTAGCTCAAACGAGAGCTAGTTCAGAAGGATGAGTGGTGATCTATTAATTGAACACATGCAAAGTGTTAACTGCGTGTGTCGCAGCAGCATACATGCATAGCAATGATTTTGAAAAAGAAATTAATTTAATATCATGTTATCATATATTAATATGACAAGAACAGATCCTACATTTAATCTTAGTCAAAAAGCCGGCCTTCTCAATACAGTATTAAAACTTTACTTCCTTAAAAGATTTTTCTAGTGGTTTTGTTTTGTCAACCGAAACACCCATTATTTCTCCTCTTAAAACAAAACCATTCGATATCTAGAATCAAACCAAACTGTCAATTAGCAAAATATGGTGGCTCTTTCTAGAATATCTTGGAAAATTTTGTGGCTCCAAAGTTATTTTAAATTTAATTATTCCTGCAATATTTAGAGATATTCAAACGGTTTCCATGTAGGTGATGAATATACTTTGATCTTAGCTTATATATGACTGACCTTTAAAGTACGATACGTACATTTATGTGGTTATTGAATTTTCAAACATACTTCAATAAGAAATTTGTGGCATCCATTTGATAGTTCCATTTTTGCTAACCTCATTAAAATAAAGAACTCTTGTAAGACCAATATATTGACATTTTGGTACAACAAGAGTCTACCCTTTTCGATCTTCCAGAGAAAAATAGCTCCATTATTGTATTAAAGAAGATCCACGAAGACAACAAGAGTCTACCCTTTTCACACTACATACATAGGGTCGACCAATGGGATTCTAAGCTTTTTCACGGCATGCATGTACGCACACTGACATACATATATATATATATATATATACACACACACACACACATATATAAATCACACTCTCATATTTTAAATGTGCATGTTTTTAGTATGCATATGGCTGCGAGACACCACCTACGGATGAGGGTTGTTGGTTCTCTCTCTTATATATTCTTTCAAGTTCTGTCCAGGCTCAAGGTTTGGTTTGGTTCTAGCCTCAATGTCGAACCGAACCGTGTTATGGCCAGTGGTTTGATTTTGAACCACGGTTGTACTTATTTAAATCAACAGCATATGCATAAACTATGTAAATTATTCCAGGATGTATATAAACTTTATATATACACATATATATAGATATAGATGATATGTATATAAAACTCATATGCATAAAGTTATAAACTAAAAAAGATTTATATCTACATGTAAATAAACATATATATAATGATTTATAAGTTTATGTATAGTTTTATAACATTATAAAATATATATGTGTGTATAAAGTTTATATATATAATGGTTTGGTTCAATTCGGTTCTCATAATTCTGTTCCAACACTGGAATCGGGAACCGAACCGACAGACATCTAGAACCAAACTCTGGTGGTTCCGTGAACACCCCTAATCTAGTTGGGCCACCGCATGTATTGGTGCAATGTAATTCCTATATTTGGAGTTGGATAGTATATTTCTAGTAATTCCTTGTAATTTCCAATCTCATGTCTCCTAGATTTTTTTTAATTATTAGAATATCATAGTTTGCGAGTTCTAATTCATGGTAGTCATATATTTTAGGATCCGTTGCTAAAACAAGGCTGGTCATGTCTTCCTTTGGTTTATTCAAATGTAGAAACCATGTGCACGTTCATAGAGAGTGACGCTCACAGGGCTCGAACCATGGGTGGGAAAACTAACAGCCAAACCACGTTCTTTTACAAGCCCTAATAGAACAGAATGGTGCAGTAAAAAGCATGGACGGCAAGGTGCATGATCACAGCAATGGTGATGCAAATATCAAAGCAAGGCCTGGTTTTTCAGCCGCGTGTTGCCTGTACTGATTGGATCTACCATGGTGAGCCCGTTGAGCTTCGGGGGTAGCCGGTAAAGAGGTGAAACTGATACGATACGTAGTCGAATCGGTAGGATGTCCCCGTCGTCGAGACGAGGACCGCTTCTTTCGCCCTCCTGCTGTGTGAAAGCGCGTCGTTTTTCCAACGTATGATCCCACCAACTCTCTCTCTCTCTCTCTCTCTCTCTCTCTCTCTCTCTCTCTCTCTCTCTCCACGAATCATCTACCTCTCGTTATTACACTTTCTCTCTCTGACAATAGAAAAATCTGCTCGTCTCTCTCTAAGATTCTGAATTTCCAGCCATTTAAAGGGCAGGAGGCAATAGAATTAGACTTCAACCATTTAAAACCAAAAGATGAGAAGAACCAGAAAAGGCAGCAAGAAAAAACCAACAGCATAGGACTTTGCTCATCTCTCTCTCTCTCCCCCCAACACACACACACACCCCACCCCACCCCCCACCCCCCGTGAGATTGGAATGAGCGACCATCCTGCAGCTTCTACCTTTGTTGAGTGGCTGAAGCCATCATCAAATTCAGATCATCAGTCTCAAACGCCAAAAGAAATCGGCCAGATGGGATCCTATTACACTAGTCGTGCTCAGGCTGTTCCTTCACTAAAACTCTGTCCGGTGAATTTGATGCCGTTATCCGTTTTCTACCGGTGCCAAGTTCAAGAGGAGATAAACCCTCAAGATAGGACTACTCGGTTGTGTCTTCCCTTGCTCAGCCAAATTGATGAAAGGAAGGAACAAAGGAAAGGTACCGGCGGATCACCAAGAGAGGATCTGAGTGTGAAAAATGAGGATCAGGAAGACTCTGAGTCAGCATCAATGGTTGCCTTACAGATCGGGCCCCCGAAATCGGGAGAAGAGAACTGCCAAGAAAGATCTGAGAGTTGTAAGATATTGGGGAGATCAGATGATATAATTGCTGGTGGAAACTTGAAAAGAAAGTATTGGATCCCAACTCCGTCGCAAATCCTCATGGGACCTACGCAGTTCATCTGTTCCGTCTGCAATAAGTCCTTCAACAGGTACAACAACATGCAGGTCAGACTCTCTCTGAGTTTTATAAAAATCAGAAATTATGTGCAACCTTACTGGAGGACTTTTTCCTATTTCACCTCAAAGTTGCATACTCAATTACTCATGATATGTATTCTTACAAGATCTAGGTTTTCATAAGATCAGTGGAAGTCAGTACTGTCAAGATGGAACTGATTAGGAGCTAAGCACATCCACACACACAGTCATCCTGAAGGTCACGGTTTGTTTTACTGAAAATTGAAAACATCCAGAGAAACATGAATTGTGATCAGTGGGCCTTTATTGGTAGCAGAAATGACACATGTTTGATAACTTAATATGCGGTTAAGCACCATGATCCTCTTAGCTGCTCCTAAGAGAAAAAACCATGAAAATGATGCTGTACCGGTTTTATGTTAACTAAACTCCATGAAAATGAGATTGTAGTTTCATCTTTCAAATAAATATTCTATTGCACTCACATTACACTGAAGTTTTCCTTTCATTTCCTTTATATATTAGATTATGAACTTCATTCGTAATCAAATACTGATTCCTTTATTGATAGTTGGTGGTGACTCGTTTCTGGTCCATCCATAGTTTGTTTTCCTCCCAGGCGCCGAGAGTATCTTCATGTATAGATGTACGTGCGTTATACATGTTGCCGTATACGTAGAAATAACGAAAGCTATATCCATCGTATTCCCCTTTATCTTTTGAGATCTTGTCATGTTAGCTAGGTCTATAAAAAGATGTCTATCTTGGTAATCATAATTCTCTCTCTTTTCTTCTCCTTTTTCTTGACAGAATCATGGTAATCATGATCCAAATTCTTTCTTTTCAAATCCTTTATGCAGATGCACATGTGGGGGCACGGATCGATCTACAGAAGAGGGCCGGAGTCTCTAAGAGGAACACAGCCCACGACCATGCTCAGGCTGCCATGCTACTGTTGTGCGCAGGGGTGCAAGAACAACATCGACCACCCGCGGGCGCGGCCATTGAAGGACTTCAGAACCCTTCAGACTCACTACAAGAGAAAGCATTGGCACAAGCCATTCAAGTGCAGGAAATGCACCAAGCCGTTTGCAGTGAGAGGAGACTGGAGGACCCATGAAAAGAACTGCGGGAAACTCTGGCATTGCATCTGCGGTTCGGATTTCAAGCACAAGAGATCGCTCAAAGACCATGTTAAGGCATTCGGCAAGGGTCACGGCCCCCACCCACTTCATCACCCTTTAGAAGAAGAAAAGGAATGCATTACAGGGTCAGATGGAGAGGAGGTGATAACTAGAGATTCACTTAGTTTTGAACCATACATACAGCATGCATGATGGGGTAGCTCACTGTTTCTAAATAATCAAATTATAATTATATCCTGTTGCCTGTGGATGGAACCCATACTTGAAATATCATTTTTATGGAATCTCATTAGCCTTTCGTATGATGCGAGATGTGGAGTTTGGGCTGTAATCTAGAAAGAGAAACACTTAGAGGAGGTAGCACTGCGTGTCTGCAAAGCATCTCCCATTGTAGTTGAATGGATGATCAATGAGAGAGAGAGGCCAGAGATCCAGCGCTGTGAAGTAGCTGCATTTTCGTCAACGCAGAGAGACGGTGTTCCTTTTTTGCTGATCCTGTAAGCCTGATGGAGAAGATGTGCCTAAATCATAGACTTGTTATATAAATATTGACATCGTTTTTGGTTTTACTGTTTTGCCTATGCAGCCCTCTCCCCCCCTCGCTTTCTTTCTTAGATAGAGAGAGAGAGAGAGAGAGAGAGAGAGAGAGAGAGAGAGAGAGAATGTGCGGAAAAGGCAATGGAGCCTGCTAATTTAAAGAACCTCATGCCGCATTCTTTGTTGCTTTCTTTGCAGAATTCGTAGGATGCTCAAATGCAATTATGTGAGTGATCAACTGGTGGGATCGAGCTTCATATCGTGAAATGCTCTAATATTCTGGCTAGCACGCATTTATTGACGGGATGACGATAATTTCACATTTGTATATAACCCATACGTTAATCATGTACATTGATCAAATCGTGAAGTCAGTCGCTGATAAATGACGAAGTGTTTGCACGGTTTCCAAATGACACGTTCGGTTGAAATTTAACACAACCCACTCTGTGTAATGTACAACGTCACCTAGCCTCTCTTCTCCCACTTGAGGAATTTCAAGAGGTCCTTGGTTTCTTAAATGCTATTTCGGGTGACCAACTGTCAAGAAGTTCTCTCTGACTATATATCTATGTATCTATTTATCTATCTATATATATATATATAGAGAGAGAGAGAGAGAAAGCACTTCTTGAGATTTTCAAAGGCGGATGACTGGTAAAGAAATATGAATTGAACTTTACCTGGATAACTGAATTACATGGAGAAAACTTTATAAAACATATACTGAAAGGAACATATTTGTCACATACGGAACGGCGAGTCGAATTTTTTAACGTTATTTAATCTCTGTTGTTGGCTTGTCTAGATAAACCAAAAGGATGGAAAAGCAACGCTCACCTTTACTTCTTGCTTTGCTATTCCTTTCCTTCTGCTTTGGTTTTTGGATCTCTTTCATCTCTTCTTCCTGTAGGTAGCTCGATACCTGCTAAAACGCAGTAGAAACGGAACAAAGATTTGTCACGCCTTACGATGAAGAATAAGTCATTCGAAAGTTCTTTCTTATACATCGGGCGAATTTGGTTCTACTTTATTTCTTTTCTTCTGCTTTTCTAGGTGGGAAATCTTGCTTCCTTTTTGAAAAGATGGGATGGGTCTCTTAAGTCCACACCTGAGGCCGTAGCGAATCCACCACACGCATTGTTTAGTCTAAAAGGAAGAAAACACCGAGGTTGTGATCAGTGTTTATTTGTGTATGTTTGTATGTACGTGTGTGTTTGAGAGAGAGAGAGAGTACGTCAGCCGTTCGTAACACCGATCCGCATGATAATACGGTGCAAGATGATGATTGCAGTTACACCATCTTTACGTCGTTAATGATGGCCACCGGACAAACTCTAAGAGAGAGAATGAGAGAAACACGGACAAAATGATTCCATCTATCCGTTGTAATGTGTTTAGTGCTATATATATACGCACACACAAAATTAAATATATACATATACATATATGTGATTATGTATGTATTTAATTATATATATATATATGACATGTGTGTAGGCTTCGAGATGATCACAATCCGTCAGGACTCGCCAACCTTGAAGTACTCCATTAATCCTGTATGAATTGCAAGTGCTTCTCGGAAAATGTTATTCGAGTGTAAACAGTACAATGTGACATGGCTGAAGGTTTTGGATTAAGCTGCAGGTTTTGGATTAAGAATTTCACTGGAAAATATTTCACTTTTCTAATGCTTGATAAGAAACTCCATATCTTTTATTAGTAGATTAATAATGCTCCATATCTTCTATTAGTAGAATAATAATGCGTTATGAATACGTATGAAGCACATATATCTACAGGATAGGCTCTTCATATTCACAGCAGCATACGAGTGACCATGTACATAATAAATACGTATATCGTCCGTATGCATACTCGCCTTGCTTTGCCATGTACGTAGCTGATGCAGTTTTGATCTAACCGTGGTCACCATTATTGTCCATATTGGTTACGGCATGGTTGCAGTATTATATGGGACACTGCATATGAGTTTGCAAGTGAAAACGAAACATGGGTGGTGAAGGCCACTATTCATGTGTTCATGTCTCCTCTCTCTCTCTCTCTCGGAGAGAGAGAGTACGGATGGGAGGACGGGCTGAGAGGAATAAAAAAAAAGGGGGTTGAAGAGGAAAAGGGGATGTGAATTGATCACGTTATCTTGTCGGAGTGCCAAGGGACGCGTTTTCAAAGTAATGAGGACGCCGCACGTCCGGCCGGTTGTCTGCATCCACGAACCGGAAAATAAGATACGGTTCATGTGGAAGAAGTCTCGTTAAGTATTTTGTTGGATCAGGACAGCCCCAATCGAGTCTGACTTTGAATTTGGTGGATTCACTTTCACACGCGCCAGCGGCCACTACAAATACATCGCAGAGGGATATACAACAACAGTAAAATACTCAGGCCCTCGTGCTTAATTATATGTATGTATCTCTTTATAATGAAAAACATACAGTAAAATATATAAATACAACAAAAACTACTAAGCTTTTACCATATTAGATGGAGTTGGTTATATGGATTCTTTATTTCGAAATAGCCATAACATGTGTTGCGCTAGCAGTTAAATCAATAAATTAGATCATTCTTTATAGTTTTTTTCCAACACTTTTGTGGTCATCCTCTTTCTCTTTTAACAATTTCACAATCTAATTTTTAATGTTCTTACGAGAGCATCCTTTGATCATCTATCTACTTGTCTAAACCATCTTAAATAATTTTTTCTCATTTTATCCTTTATTGTTGGTACTCCTAATTTGTTTCTAATAACCTCTTTATCTATAGGGTGTTTACTTATGTGACCACTCATCTTTCTCAACATCTTTATTTCTGCTACGAACAACTTTGCACATGTTAATGATTAACTTTCCAACACTCAAAACCATAATACTTGATGTCCTTAATTTTAACCAACCACCATTAATTCTATGTATAACATCTCTATCAATTTTTTCATCACTTTAAAAAATTGGTCCTAAGCATTTAAAACTTTCCTTGTGAAGGATGTAATGTGTGACAATCATAATTTTTATGTCCTTTGAAGTACCTAAATGACTAAACTTATATTTCATATATTATGTTTTTGGTCTACTAAGTTGGAAGCCTTTACTTTCTAATGTTTCTCTCTATAGTTCCAATTTTTATTTTTTTCCTTAGACTAATCCACTAACACAATGTCATATGCAAATCACATATACCAAGCTACTTCATCTTGAATATGTTTTGCTAACTCATCCATGACCAATATAAATAAATATGTACTTAAAGTTTATCCTTGATATAACCTAATCTTAACTTCAAAGGAGTGTTTTATTCTTTCATGAGTCCTCACGAATATTTTTACACCATCGTACAAGTCTCTTATAAGATTTATGTATATCCATGAGATACCTCTCTTTTCCAAGGTTCTTCAAAGAACATCTATTGACACTCTATTGTAAACTTTTTTTAGATCAATAAATAGCATGTAAAGGTTCTTCTTTTTGCTCTAAAATATTTCATAAGACGTCTAAATAGGTGAATCACTTCAATAGTTGATCTACTGAGTATGAATCCGAATTAGTTCTCTAATCATTTTTTTTCATAATTTCATAGTATGACTCATTAACTTGATACCTCGATAATTCACATAATTCTGAATGTCTCTTTTGTTCTTATATATAAGTATAAGTGTACTCACTCTTTATTCCTTAGGCATCTTTTGGGTTCTCCATGTTTCATTAAATAATCTTGTGAGCTAAGTGAGCCTCATCTCTTCTACGATTTTCTATACTTATATAGGAATATTATCGGGTCCTACAGATTTACCAACCTTCATATATTTAAGAGCATCTTTGACTTCATTCTTTTTAATACACTGATAAAAATTATGGTTTATATACTTTTCTAATTTGACTAATTTTCCTAAGTTAATACTAACATCTATATTTTCATTAAAAAGCTTATCAAAATAATTATTCCATCTATTTTTAATATCATCATTCGCAACTAGAATCTTCTTAATCCTTATCTTTCATGCATCTAACAAAAGTAAGATCTTTAGTTTTTTATCTCTAGCCTTAACTATCTTAAAAATATCTCTTTTACATTCTTTTGAGTTAAGTTTTTTATATAAATCCTCTCAAATTTTGACTTTTACTTCACTAACAATCTTTTTCACTTCTTTCTTTGTTTTTTTATAAGCCTCCCAAGTTTCACTAGTATTCTTAGCATAATACAATTTATAACATATCTTATTTGCCTTTATTTTATCTTTCATCATTTTACTCCACCACCAAGCTTCTTTTTGTACCGATATGCCTCCCTTAGATTTGCCTAACCCATCTTTTGCCAGTTTTCTAATATGTATAGCTATATTGTTTTACATATCAAAATGTGTACCTATATATATTTACATATACAAAATAGTTACAAATGTGCATATATTTTCAAGCTCAAATGCACTTAAACATCTCCAATGTTTTGAGAGGCATTATCATTGATAGATATTTAATCAAAAAAGTAAACAGACCTAATGTATATCTCATTTAATGTAGATGATACATTAAATGTTTCTTGTTTTATTATCTTAACCATTTAACTAAAAAATCAAATAGTTAAGAGGATAAAGTGGATTTCAGCGTTGATAGATGTGTGCATAGATGTTTTTGAGATCACTCATGAAACTTTTAATTACTTTATTTAATACATTATGAAAGATTATGTGCACCAAAAGACTTTATGCAATTAAGATGCCCTTGAGAAAACCGACCACATCAATCTATAGTAAGCATATGATACCCAATTCATTCTTAGATTGGGACATGAAAACATGCGCCGCTATAAATTTGAGTTGGATCCAAACCGTTTCCAGCAATGCATGGCCCAGATTGGATGTGATGACACGAGGAAAATTGTTTCCATAACACGAGACGTGGAATCACATGGAGCATGGCCCCTCCACAAGGGCAATTTGCTGGGCAAATGGTGTTGTCTACCAAAGATATGCATGAATCTTACCGTTGCCATAATGGGTTCTTTGTCTCATGTTTGGCACAAAGAGGGATCTGACGAAGCAATTTTCTTGCTGAGTGCACAGAAAGCTAGAATTTCCTTTGCAAGCCAAGGCAAAGCGTCATGCTTGGAAATAAGTTGACCCTTATTCTCTTGTTTGATTTCTCTCTCCAAAGTAAAAGGAGCTTAAATCAACGGTTCCCTTTCAAACCCATCGAGACTTGTCACATCCCTTCGATTTTCGGCTTCAACAGGTTCGAACCATCAATCCAATTCCAAACTGGAGATGTATACTGTAGGGTTCTAAATTAACACAAGATAGAGAGTAACTATGAGTTAATATCCATGTCACTTATTGCAGCATAAGACTTGGTTATGTACATAAAAGCACATTTTACATGGTATCCTTTTAGCAATTTCTTGAAGAATTAGTTATGGAGCTTTGGTGGTTCTTTTTCTTGTGCGTTTCTCTTTTGATATAATTCCGGCCCTTTACTTAATTTGGGCCAATTGGATTCTCTCGAGTCTAAAAAGAAACCCTTTTCAAGCCTTGAAAATGAAGGATTGACAATTAAGTTAACGTGAGATTGTGTTCATGATCAACTCATTAAAGTAACAAAAAGTGAGCGATAGGGCTATTATGTCTTACTGAAGGAAATCGACAGAGATGGAGAAGACTCCTTTAGAACCGCCTTAATTTCTTGAAGTGAGAGATCCAATATAGGGTCCCTAATGCATATAGATCCAAATGGTGCAACGGGAGCAAATATCACTTTGATCTGAACAAAGTTAGTTCACGTGAACCTAAATGTGTACGCTATATAACATGATTTGATAGAATATGTACGCTATATAAGCTTCCAAACTTTGAATAGCCCAGTCTAAGCATGATATCTACCAAGGTTTCTTTTTTTGTGGGGGCACACACACACCATGTACCCTATGAGAGTCGAACTCCTCACCAGAAGCAATCGTGCTAGAGCACCCTACCGTTGAGCTAACGCTCTAGGTATGCAGTTGTAGTACTTTGCTGTATTATAATTCGTCACTACAATATTTCAAGATGGCTCATCCCAACTTTTGACTAAGCCTATTAAAAGAAGACAACATTTCTTTGTAAATTAAAAGAAAAAAATATATCCACAGCTCATCTTGTTAAAAAAAGTAAGATGCATTTGCCCTTGTTTTACAAAAAAAAAATTGAAATATTGTGGGACAGTTCCAAAACCGGAACTGAGACCACCCCAGAACCAAAACCGGAGCAAGACATGTCTATACTTTACATTATGCAGATTTTGGCTACATGCCTATTCAAATTAAAGCCTTTATCGTAATTAAATGAAAGCGTGGTCAGTACGTTTATAAGTATGTGTGTGTATATGGAGCTGTCAATGCGGACCAGCCGGCCCGGCCCCAGCCCTTGTTGGGAGAGGAAAATCAGGGCCAGGCTGGGCAGCCCACATTTTATGTGGGTCATGAGGCCAGTCCCAGCTCTGAATGGCCATGGCCCATGCCAGGCCTATCATATCCGTGTTTTTTGTTTTTGTTTGTGTGTGTATGCGTGTATGCATTAAGAGTTGCATGGGTATGTACATATGTGCTGTCTGTGTGTGCATGTACGTAGGTATTTTTGTCGGCCTTGCAGGCGGGCCAGCCCAGTCCATCTTAACTCGGGGCCCTATATTCCAAGGACCGAGCCAGGACAGGCCCATTTTGATGGCTCCATGTGTGAATATAGGGAAGTGCATTAGCCAGGCCAGGCCCATTTTCTGTGTGTGTATATGTCTCTTGCACGCACCAGCCATGCTCTCCTTGATAACTGGTTTTCCTCTCGGCTCAATTGGAAACAGAGGAATTCTTAAATTTTGAATTCCATCACCCCCTTCTAACCAAATGCAAAAATATCTGATCATACCGACACGATGACACGGCACTAATGAATAAAGATACTGTCACATGACACTCCAAATGAGAAATGATGACACTAATACAGATCCTACATGGTCTGGATCCAAATTTAAACCTGATACATATAAAATGATTCAAATGGACTTTAAATGGATCAAAATGAGATCCAACTGACTTTAAGTTAAGTTGGATCCCAATCAAGTATGGTGTCTTCAAATCTAAATATATGTGCCATATGGATCACGTAATGTATCAAGATGCATAAATTGAAGCACAAAGCCTTAATCAGACTAGAATATCGTATTCTGGTGTGCCTTTTTATACCTTAGATTTAAAGATTTTGATTGATTTGATTAATTTTTGGTTTTAAGTCTCTAAAACCAAACCAAACCAATTGAATTTGTTCAAAATGTAAAACTTAACCCAAACCAAAGATTGAAAGACAATCTAATTAGAAAAGGTCGGTTGGTTTGGTTCGTTCAATCCGGTGGTGTGCGGTGCGGGGATGGAAGGCACAGTAGCAAAGGCCCATATTTAGACCTATGTAGAGGGTATAGTAAAAAGGGCACATGTTTTGACCGTTGATGAAATACGATTGACGGTTATGAGTATCGAGATAATCTAGCCCCTCATATTTTAGATTACCAGTGAAACAGTTCTCCCGGAACAACTGAATAGCTTCTTGGAGCAGTTGTATTCGAACATCAAAATGGTCAATAAAATGGGCACACCCACCTTGGCTTAATGCCTAATTCAGTGCCCGTTTTGATGTTACTGTCTTCTCTCTTGGAGATGGTTGAAAGTTGTCTTTGCCTAAAACCCTCTGGCTTTAAAAGTAAAACAATAATATGATATTAATAATTTAAAAAAGAACCTCTAGCAAAAACTAAGGATTGGCTGCGTTCGTACTCAAAAGAACTGTCAAAATGATGGTCAGGAGTTTGATACCCATGAGCACGTACATCCAAAAGGTATCTGCTTAAACCCAGCTTGTCAATAAAACGAAAATCTCAAGCCATTGCAATAAAAAAATTTAACAAGGCCAAGTTCCTTGCGGGGAGTGTTTGATTATGAGATCAGGCTTGCAAAATTGTCACTCTAAACTGAGTGACAACATTAATCCCGGTAATCGAATGGTTCATACGGCGGCAAATTAGTCTTACGGTTTCAATTCTATAGGCTCAAGCCTCGTAATCAATCATGCCCTCAGGACACTGCATGGGCCATTCATGAAGATGCACCCTCGGAGATGCCAAAACACAGACCCATCGGAATTAAAATGGGTCTTCCATTTCCCTTCAGTGACCAGTGCTTGTTTCATGCCTCGTAAGAAACGGTCGACCAGCCATTTTCTGCGGAAGAATCGTTACCAATTGATGACATGACAAGAATCTTCATTAGTTGAATATCAATTGAACATATTGTTTCCTTTCAACGTTAGTTGAATATCAATTGAACATATTGAAGTCAAATATGAGAAAATGAAATAGAAATTCAAAAAATACACTTAAATCAGATTCGAATATCCACGAGTTTCTGATATCTGTCAGCAACATCCAAGAACTCTGAATCTAAATCTGATGAGTATTAGTCGGACTGTAATTTTGTATACCAGATCCAACTCATTGGAATTAGGACTGTCAGGTGCCTAATTTGTTCACATTCCCACCCTTTCTTAGAACCTCTCATGCTTCCCGAAGTCCTGCAACCACAATCAATAGCCAGTTATAGGTTTTCTTTTACAGATACTGGGTCTAGTTGGCACCATAAAAATCTCTCTCTCTCTCTCTCTCTCTCTCTCTCTCTCTCTCTCTCTCTCTCTCTCTCTCTACAGATATAATGGAAGTTTTAGAAAGTCCAAACTGTGGTAATGACAATACAGTTGCTGTCAAGACAAGTCAAGTAGATAGCTCTTAAGCAGAAAACTGTGCATGAGCACCATGTGCTTTGAGGAGTCCTATGCACATCAAGAATATATAAGATGAAAAAGAGAAAAAACAAAACTAGAAACAGAGCCATAATATATAATCCTGCATGATTCTATCAGTATATTTCTTCCTCCAAGCATCCAAAACCAAGTTGGAATGGGCTACACGGGATGCAGTTTTCTCTATGCCAGATCTCGTGTATTAGCATTTAACTCGAAAAAAAGATCATGTTATATGGTTTTCTTCTGATGCTTCAAGGCCTTTCTCTGCTTCTTTTGAAGTCACCATCATGCTCTATTAGATTATTACCCCAATCAAAGAACTATATGTCAATACGCATTAGAGGAACTCAATTCCATCTTCTCTGTCTGGATCATACGTTTGAATTGCTGAACTGCTTACTGTAAGAAAAACGTTTTTGTGATAGTAAAAGCCTAAAGGCTATGATGTCTAGCCACAGGACAAATCCATGAACTATGGCATTTAGAGGTACATATTTTCAGAACAAAAAAATGCAAAGAGATAGTATGACTATATCGTGTTCGAAACTTTCAGAAAGAAGAAACTTTGAGTAAGATTTCAATGTGGTAACCCCAGTGAATGAAAACTATGAAACCAAGAATTAAATTTAGTTGTCTATGACAAGGGGAATTTTCATCTTAGAGTCCGGAAGACTGCACATCAGTAATTCTTTGTGATAGTAAAAGGCACTATGTGTAACCAGAGCAAGAAACAATGCACTGTGGTATTTAAAGGTACATATTTCCATTTCAGAACAAAAAGACATCATGAATATATCATATTCAAAACTTTCAGAAAGAAGAAACTTTGAGACAGTTTCTACTAAATAAGATTACAATGTTGGGGTCCCAGTCAACTTGAAACTAGGAAATCAAGAATTCAATCAGTTGTATATGACTACAGGGGGAATCTTCATCTTAGAGTCCCGAAGAAAAGGTATAGATTCAGGGTGTTTGATCAAATCATTGTAGAAGTCATACTCAGCTTCATAATCGTGCAAATGAAGCTCAGCCTTCTGGTTGGTGTGATAGTGATGCTTCGTATCTGCCGATTTACCAAACCCAAAAATGCTAACTTTCTCGCACAAGCCCAAAGCCAGCGTGATTGCCTGCATTCCTGATGAATAATGGAACAAGCTACCATCATGGGCTGTGCTCCATTCTTCCAATGGCTTCCCCGTCAGCTCCACAAATCGCTTTAGCGAGTAATACTTCACAATCCTAGCACAAAGTACGTCGAACCGGGGATCAGTAACAACCAAAGGTGCATTGTGCGACCGGTTGCAGAACGCGAAATCCATGAAATGTACAGCTTGGCAAATGTACATCACCATGGGAACATTATCTCCATAAGGATGACAAAAGCAACTCTGTCTGCTTGAACAGAGATGCAAGATGTTGCTGTTTACAAATGAAAGACTCGTCTTCGAACCAACATTCTTTTCAAATCCATGGGTCTTTGCATTGTTCAATCTGATTACCGTTTCGTGACTGTCAATCAACTCCCCATATTCCTTCTTCAGCAGAATCCCACTATTCCCCACTACTGCACATGAAGCATAAAGTCTATCTTTTTGCGGTAAACCATAATGGAGATCTACCGGATCCTTAACAAGAGAAACCAATTCTCTCATAATGTCAGGCTGAAACCTCTTATTCATCGCCCAATTCCTCAGTAATTGCCGGAATTCAGGCCAGAGAGGAAGGAACTTAGAATTCATGAGCTGAAAGGAAATTCGGCTAGGCCGAACGTATTGACTGTCATGGTTCTCTAGACGCCAGGAAGAAATGGATCGGCGGCGGGCGTGAGGGTAATTGACCTCAAGCAGCTTGTCGATCTCTTTCCTGTTATCTGATTCTCCGATCTCAATAGCTGCATAGCTCAAAAGGGTCTGGTTCAAAACAATAGGGGGTGAAGTATCAACGATGGGAGAAGTTATGGCAGCATCTGAGGAAGACAGGGAAACAAAACTCCGGCGGATAGCCGTCCGGAAACTGAACGAGGTGAAAACCAGAATTAACAGGAAGACACCGAACAGTGGTTGGGTTGGCCGCTTCATTTTGAAGAGAGTAGGGGGGAGAATTGATGGCTAGCTAAAGGAATGCGAGAAGTGTAAAAGATGAAACGATGGACTTCTGAAACCGAAGTAAAGGTCGTGCCATTCCCTCAGAAAACCTTGCAAGAAAGCTAGAGAGAGAATGTCTCATGAGATTAGGTCACACACACTGACAGAGAGAGAGAAGGGAGAGAGGGAGAGAGGAAAATATCAGAAACTCAGAAACAGATTGAACTCGCAAAAAGAGGAACACCCATTATCCACAAAGAGGGAGGCTACCAACAACACAGTTACCACTCACAGAGGCAGGTAGACACATGAGGAAGAGAAAGAGGGATCAAAAACTCAGAAACAGATGGAACCCACAAAAAAGAGGAACATCAATCATTCAGAAAGAGGGAAACGATCAACAACACAGTTACCACTTAAAGAGACACTTTTCGTTTCACAAAAACGAAAGGCAAAAGCAGTCACACCATTAATAATCTGAGACTTCAATAACTCATCCCACTCCCAAAATCCACCAAATAACAAGCAACGCAGCAAAGAAGCAAACCTCCACGTCCGAGCCCGTCGGATCCTCTTCACCTAAGCTGCGATTCCGCTGGAGTCCGTGACCCTTGCCTCCCCAATCCCTCTCTCTCTTTCTCTTTGTCTCTTACAACTTATAACACCGAATGATCATTATAAATGGTGCTAATGATAAAGATAATTTCAGGAGTTTAAGATTCTGTTGGTGTTGAGTTCATAAAAAATGTGTTGTCATCTATACTCTATTTTCTGTTCTGTATTGATGTCTTTATACCTCACCTAGTTGGACGTGCTTTATGCTTTATTTGGGTCCTTTTTAACACCTTGTCTTTTGGTCCAAAGTTATCTAGCCTTTGTATCGATGACTTTGAATTGAAGAAGCTCCAGCCTCACTGCCGTTGATGATACTCTCTGTTTTTGTATTGGATTCCCTTCAAAATTGGATATTTAACGGTCAGCATGGTGGGTCTAGTTGTCCCCAATGTTTTTTTTTATAAAGAAGGTCTTGAGTTCGAATCCTGTGAATGAAGAAAACAAGCGGTGGGGTCTTTGCGTGCTTTCTCTGCAAAAAAAACAAAATTATAGCATGGAATTATTTTTGAGATAAATAAGTTTTTATTTAAAGAGGTAATGTAATGCATTTTTATCGAGTGCTATTAGTGGTGCACTTGGCTCCTCGAGCTCGCGAGCACAATCGTGCTCTATAATACAGGAGTAAGCTTATTTATATTTTGGAAAGTTTTACGTATTGAATCGACTCACATTAACCTTTGATGTGACAACAACAACAACTATGGCTTTTCCCATACTAGACCGGATTGGCTACATGGATTCTTTGTTTTTACATAGCCCTATCATATGCCATGTTAGTAGTTAACTCACAATAAGTTGTATCATTCTTTATTGTTTCTTTTCAACACTTTTGTGGTCGTCTTCTACCTTTCTTAATACTTTTTAAATTTAGTTTTTCATACCTTCTTACACGTTCTTCTTTTGATCTTCTTTCTATATGTCCAAACCATCTTAAACGATATTCTCTCATTTTATCCTCTATTGGTGTCACTCCTAATTTGTTTCTAATAACCTCATTATTTATATGATCTTTTCTTGTATGACTACTTATCTATCTCAACATCTTCATTTCTGTCATAGACATCTTTTGTACATGTTGATGATTAACTGCCCAACACTCATAACCATAAAATAGGACAAGTCTAATTGTTGCTCTATAATATTTAGACTTTTAACTTTAATGGTATCTTCTTATCACAATGAATACATGATGCTCCTCTCCATTTTAACCAACCAGCATTAATTCTATGCGTAACATATCTATAAATTCTTCAATCATTCTAAAAAATTGACCCTAAGTATTTAAAACTTTCATTTTGGGGATGTAATATGTGTCAATTTTAATTTTTATGTCCTTTAAAGTAACCAAATGATCAAACTTACATTCTATATATTTTGTCTTTGTTCTATTAAGTCGGAGGCCTTTACTTTTTAGTGTTTCTCTCCATAGTTCCAATTTTTTATTAACTTTTTCCTTAGACTCCTCCACTATCACAATGTTATCTGCAAATAACATACACCAAGATACTTCATCTTGAATATGTTTTGTTAACTCATCAATCACCATTATAAATAAGTATGAATTGAAAGTTGATCCTTGATATAACCCACTATTAACTTTAATGAAGTATGTCATTCCTTCATGAGTTCTCACACATGCTTTTGCACCATCGTACATGTCTCTTATAAGGTTAATGAATGTCAATGGGATACATCTTTTTTCCAAAGTTCTCAAAAGAACCTCTATTGGTACGCTAACGTAAGCTTTTTCTAAATCAATAAATATTATGTGAAGGTCTTTCTTTTTTGCTCTAAAATGTTCCATAAGATGTCTCAAAAGGTGAATCGCTTCAACTGTAGATCTATTTGTCATGAATCCAAAGTGGTTCTCTGTTGTACTTGATACTTGTCTTAACCTACATTCGATAATTCTTTCCCACAATTTCATAGTATGGCTCATTAACTTGATATCTCGATAATTCGCACAATTATGAATGTCTCCTTTGTTCTTATATATGGGTATAAGTGTTTGGTTTATTCATATTTTATTAAATAGTCTTTTGAGCTAAGTGATTCCTATTTCTCCTAGGATTTTCCAAACTTCTATAGGAATATTGTTTGGTGCTACCGATTTATCACATTTCATATGTTTAAGAGCCTCTTTGACTTCATTCTTTTGAATACGTTGATAGAAATTGTGATTTATATACTTTTCTGATTTGTCTAACTCTCTTAAGCTAGTTCTAACATCTTTATTTTCATTAAAAAGCTTATATAATAACCTTGGATGTTAGAACTTTACAAATTCAAGCTCATTCACGAAATCAGTCAAGCTATCTCAAGCCGAGATTAATCTTGGTCTTAATGAGCTCAAGTGATCCTAGCAAGCCGTGTTCAGGTCCTTCAGGCATAACTCAAGCCTTATGATCGAAGTTCATTTGAGCTCAGAGGACGTCAAACCGGGGATCAGTAACAACCAATGGTGAATCCAATTTTTTTTTGCTACTAAGCTTGACCCAGTCCATAAATAGCCTGGACCCACCCAAATGGGCTACTTAGCCAAATTTTAAGGTCTAGTGTTTCCATTTCACAGCAAAACCATACAAAAATCATTTATGAAACTGACAAAAATCTTGAAGAAATGCATTTGGTTAATGATAATTGTTTTAATCAAAACTAAAGTTTTAACTCTAATGCCTTAACTCATGTTTGGCTCGTCTAACTTGACTCATGTCTCGACCGAGATAAGCTAATTGGTTTGTTCGGCTTGTTTACCAGTACTAATCTTGGAGTGGAAGATGAACCAACCTTGTTGGTTTTTCGCAGCTTAGTTTTCACTATCTCATTAATCATATGCAAGGGAATGAGATCATGGCCGACGCTGGAAATTAAAGGCCCATTAGGGTTCATACTTTAATTCACATAAATATTTATGTCATAAAAAGCAACAATATTTTGATACGTCCGTCAATAACTTTCTTACATATAGAACCAAGAAATAATATAAACTATGTTATTAGGCATTTTAATTTAAAATCAGATCGTAACACGAGGAGTCATCACTCTTATGTCAAGTGGGTCAACTCAAGCATGCACATACAGCTCTATAGATTTTGATCTATACAGATCAAATTTATGGTGGATCATATTTAGATCTGATTCATAAACCAAATTTAAAATGAAACCCAACTAAAACGAAAAACAACCCGACTCGAACCCGACCAAGATGCACCCTTCTTTAAGCAAGACACACAAGTTACGCCCATAATAATCAAAGTGTTATCGCAGGGTTCACAATTTTGGAACACGCTCGGTAATTGACACTTGTGATTTTATTTTTTAATAGGCAGTTGGGTTTATATACAGAACTTACCAGATATGTACAACCTAGGTATCGAACTGGGGACCTATAACTGTTTTGGTTGGCACAACCCGCTAGCTGTAAGAGCCATAGCTGGTTCCAGGTAACTGAACTTACACAGAACCAGCAGTTCCAAACCAATGGTTCTGAATTTTCTCGAATCAAGAACTATAACCGAACATTCCGTTTTCTTTAACTAAGAACTACAATCGAATAAAGATTGGGCCATGGTTCTGATTTTCGAATTTAAACTGCTTGGAACCCGAAGAAACATTGAAATCGTAAAAAATAGAAAAATTTTAAATTGAAAAAACATGGAACCAGTCAACCCAATTCCAGTTCCATTGAAGGTGAACCAGAGAAGAACCCAAAGATCCTCCCTGGTTTTGGGTTTGGTTTTTGACCAGTTCCAGTTTCAGCTGGTCCAGTTGAAAGATTCTGGTTCTGGGTTTTTTAACCGGTTTCGACTTCAGTCGTTTCTTAGCCGTGTTTGGTTTCGGTTGGAACTGCCGGACAGGTTCAAAGACAACTTTGGCAGTAACAGCGTATGAATTGGCCGTTAAACTTGTTACATCAAGGACTTAGATAGTTGCAAAGCTAATAAGGACAGGAAAAAAATACCAAGAAAACGATGCATTTTCCTCAAATCAAATCCGAATGCCATTGTTCAATCCCATCTCCACATCTCTCAATTACTTTGCAAACATATCTTAGTGATGCAAATCGAATCAAAATTATTCAATTGACCTAGATAATTTAAATACTCATTTACATATATTATATCAATGGCATTAATGTTTTAACTCATTTTAAAAATAATTAAAAATATTCTTCATAACTACCAACAAGAGTCTACTTAAGCATCGAACTCATGACATGTCTAACAAGAAAGATATGGTTAATATATGGTGAACTTTTCGTATTTTTACTTTAAAAAGTGTTAAACTGTGTATACATGCACAATAACAACCAAAAGCCTTCTTTTCTCCCTAAACACCTCTAAGTGTAGAACTAAAATTCGTTTGTGAAGCAAGAGATCTAGGGTTTGCCATTGCTGGGTTGGTCGACCGGATCCGCAGCGGCACCCGGGCACAGGCTGAGTGCAGCCGGGTTGGAACCAACATTGGAGAGTCTCTGCTTCTTCTTCAACTCGGACAGAAGGGCTTGCTTTTCTTGGGTTAGCCGGATGGCCGCCTTTCTCAGCCTCTCATTCTCCTCCACAATGTATTGGTTCTGCAAATACAGCTTCAGGTTCAGCCTCTCCATGATCTTCTCCTATTATCACAAAGACGATCAGCTCCCATTATCAATACAAACAACCACTCAAATATTTAAGGTTCTAATTGAATCCCCAATTAAGGATAAATGGATCTGGATCGTGTCTGACAACCATTTCAATTGTAAAATTCGAAACAAAGAGAATAAAGCTAGAAGCTTTTGATGGTTAATTTCTATCTGGATTTAACCACCCATTTCATTCAGGATTTGAATCCAAAAAGAATGACCATTAATTCAACTGGGCTAGAACATGGGTAGCATGACATGACTTTCCAGATCAAAACTTTTGATTGTTTCAATCTGGATTTTAATCCCAAGAACCATGGTGACTGTCAAATGAAATTGCTAGAGAGCACCTTTGAGGACGTCGTCTGAAGAGTCTGTGGCTCTTGTTGCTGCAGAGGGAAACGGGCGGCGCGCTTCGTCGTGGACTGGATGATGGGAGGGGGTAGAAATAGGAAGCCATGGATGAAGAAGAAGGTGATGATGATACAAGTTCACCAAACCCCCGCCATGTTCATAATGAGTCGCCGGCTGGAGTGGAGTGGAGTGAGTGAGCAGATGAGCTCTCTCTCTCTCTGCCTCTCATGTCATGTGGCCCATCATCATGATATGCTCAGCATCAAGAGAGAGAGAGGAGAAGGCGGCGAGCTCGAGCGTTCAAACTATCATTCAACTTAGCAATTCATCATCATCATCATGCTTCCATGGCGATCCCATGATGATGGTAGGCAGACACTAATCATGACCCATAATGAATGATGATGATCATCATCATGACGAACGGAGATTCGCAATGATGGGTTCGAGCTGCGTTTGCCGACGCGCGTCGTCGCCACCATCATCCCTTCCCTTTTTGGAGTTTCGGGTTCGACCCGATTAAGTTCCTCACCGTCGTGTATCTTGAGCGATTCCTAAAACGGATCCGATGCACAGGACCGAGGCTTGAACCGGTTTGGTTTAAGTCGGGTGGGGATCATTACCAAACGTTATTGTGCGGATTCGAGCCGGATAAGGAGATCCGAACTGTTTTCGTAACCCGACTCGCAATCGTGCGGTCGCTCCTCTCGTCGTTCTCTCTCTCGCCTAATTTTCTGCCACTCGCGATTCCCAAAATTCGTTTCTCGAAAAGGCAAGGCAGGAAACGTAGTATTACAGATTACTTTTCCGGCGGTGATCTCGGAAATGCAGGCGTCGCGTGCAGCGATTCGCTTTTCGAGGGCTTGCCGGAGTTTCGCCCGGAGGAAGAATTCCGCCCTCAATTGCGAAACCCTAAAGCGAAGCTTCGGTTCCGGGGACTCGGCGCTTCTCTTCGCCTTCTTTATTCTTCGGCAAAAGCGAGCTGAGGGATCGAATGGCCGGGCGACTTCTCGGATCCTTTTATCTGGGAGGTAATTCTTCGTCTCCTTCACTTCCTATCTCACTATTTCGACAAGGGATTCAAAATTTCCACATAGTTATTTTCCAATTTTGTATTGTTGGTGTTTGCTCTTAATCTGTGTTTGTTTGGACGTAGTTTCTTAAATGAGAAATAGTGATCGTTAATTATATACAATGATGCGTCGTAGCTTGTCGAACTTTGGGAAATCTCGGATTCATTTTTCAGTTTGTATAACTGTTCCCATTTGTTGGTTCTCGTCGGGCAGAAGAGAAGCGTGTTTGTCCAGACTCAGTCTACTCCAAACCCTTCCTCGCTCATGTTCTATCCCGGAAAGCCAGTTATGGAGGTCGGAAGTTCAGACTTTCCAAATGCCCGCGTTGCTATGAACTCTCCCCTTGCAAAGATACTCTTTGGAATTGATGGCATGAATAGCATAACAGTGTTTTCCCTCGTAAATGACATAATTGACTTGAAAGGAGTCTCATTTCTCTGTATCATGGAGGAAAACCTTGCACCTTCAACAACGCGAATGAGTGAATCAGCTATGTGAAACTTAATTTTGCCCTTATGATGGTTGGGTTTCCTTGCATGAGAGGTGAACGAAAATGGAAGAGTTTTGAGGAAAATGACATGTCTTCTGAATACTAATATGAAGCATATCATTGGCGGAGCTTGTACCTACCTTGTGGAGTCACAATACGAGCCTTATACTCGTCTAGGTAGTCCAACCCATTCACGTACGTATTGTAAATGTACCATCCTTACATTATTCCTGGAGGCACTATAATTATTATTCTACGCCACATTGTTGATAGTACTTATTGAATGTCATAAGTGCATTGGGGAGATGTAGAACGATGTGAGCTACAATAATTAGCAATCAGTTATCATGTTGCTCTATAAAATGAGCTAAAAGAGCACTTTGGTAGACCTGTTTGTATCTTAAAACTTTTGCCAGGTTGTAAACTCTGGTCTTGGTTTTTCTTTCAAGATGGAAATTTAGTTATCCTTTTTTTTGACAAATTATTCGGAACTGAGTAACTTTTAGTAACACTGAAACAGGAATAACTTCAACTCGCATTCAGGTTAGAAATTTTTATGATTCTGCCCAGGAATAACTTCCACGTTGGTTCAGATTCTCAATGCAATTCAGCCTTTTCTCACGAGTGAATGATTCTTGAGGACGTAGATGTACCTTAGTGATTTAGGCATCATTTCTTGAAAGAAAGGAAACGAGAAAAGAAGACAGCAGTATCACAAAAGCCACAGATTAAGTTGACAACGTGGACCATGTAGCACAAGAGTGCTATTGGTATTACTTGTCTCGTCACTAGATAATTGTTCTTGATCCACATGATAAAGCTAATAATTTTCTGGTAAGCATTTGTTCCTCTTGTTTTGTGACCATTTTTCACTAAGCATCAATAGTGAAAAAAACATTTCCCTGTCTTGAAGAACTATTAATGTCAAGGAGAACAAGTGAAATTCTTGTCCTCTTTTTTTCCTTGTGAGAAAATGAAAAATATGTTGTTGACTCTAGCTTCATTCTCGATTAATAATCCACGTCTTTCCAACTACAGGAGTATCACGAGTATATTTTGGATCAGATTTTGTGACTGTAACAAAATCTGAGGAAGCTTCCTGGGATATCTTGAAACCGGAAATTTTTGCAGCAATCATGGACTTCTATACATCTGGTAAACCACTATTTCTGGATTCACAAGCGGCATCTTCAATGGACACAGCCATTCATGAGGTATAACTCGAAAGTTCTCCTAATGCTGCTTTTATAATGCCATTATAGGACTCGTTTACCCTGTGTAAAGCTTGTTATATCTCATGCATGTATTGTTTTGGTCATCATGTCGTATCGTCCCGTATCGTTTTTTAATACTAAGAAACTGAAAAAAATTAAAAAATCACAAAAATTCAAGAAAAATCACGATAATTGAAAACAATTCATGTAATGCATAAGTTGAGTAAATATTCATCAATCACCATTCAATTTTCAATATATAAAGCATTTAAGCATTACATCCTTGGCAAAATTACAACTTTTATAATTGAAAAAAAATTATATATTGTAATCAAGATCAACTAAATAATCTTCATCTTTTCCTCCTTGTTCAAGATCATCACCACCTTCTGCATCAAAATCAAAATCATGATTCCTTTGATGTTGTTGTAGTCCTTCCAAATTAATCCATTGAACGCCTTCTTTATTTAGGAGTTTGTTTGCTTCACTATCTTCTATAATTCACTCCTTTAAGATATTAAAATTGTCCAATCTTCTATAATTCACTCCTTTAAGATACTAAAATTGTCCATTGTCTGCAAGAAAGATAAGTAAATAATATTAATAATTAAATAGAACAAAATATTTAATTGAATATTTGATTAGTAACTAATCTTTTATTCAGTGTATCCGTATCGTGGCTTCCCACGATACGCCCAAAATTAATTTTTTTTTTTCAATTTTTTTGTAGGTTTTTAGCCTCTCTTCACTTCCCTATGCTTGTAATTTGGGTTTATAATTTTATTTATTGAATAAAAATAATTTATGAATAAATAAAAATTGTGACAAAATCATTTCCCTTTCCGTTGCCAACTTTTAGGTATATTTCTTCTAGCAGTTTCTAATTTCATGAGATCGCAAACAATTAAAAATATTTGGTTGTCTCAGTTCATTGAGTGGGCATTCACTATTTTTGGGTTCACCTTCTGTGACTTCCATTGAGTTGAACGTGATCAACGTGTGTGAGGATTAACTCAGTCAGTGAAGTGAGAAATGAAGCTCAAGCATTAGTTAAAAAGCTAGTCTCTAGTAAGAGAAAAAGGGATATCATCAAGTAATAATATCATATCACTAAGGTGTCATAGAGTCAATAATCAAAGAAATTGAGCTCATTGTTTTGCTCACATATGAAAATTAGCAAATATGACAACTACATGCACAAAGATAGCAGTTTGTTAATTTTGATATATTAGATGAGTGGATTATGTAAGATAACGAAGAAAATGCACTCCTAACCGAAGAAGACATTGCATGAATTAATTTGAAGTGCAACAACATCACGAAGGAGTTGACAATTTTAATTTTAAAGCAGAAGGTGATGAAAAACTTTGAATCTTTATCAAGTAGAAGATTAAGATTATTTAGTTAATGATCTTGATACAAATTTACAATATGTAAAATGTAAATGTATTTCATTTTTTGCTTCAAAATATGTAATTTTGGATGTAATTGTTCAATGTTAAATGTTTAATCTGTGTTAAACTTTGCATTATATGAATTTAAAGCAATTATCATATTTTTCCAGATTTTTTTTCGGATTTTTACTAATTTTCTTGATTTTTAAAATATTTTTTGTATTATTTTAATATTAAAGTATGATACAATACGGACGATACGATACGTATAAGACAACACTGCTTTTATTACTTTTATCGGACTCACATGTTGCAATAGATGAAAATTAGGTCATTGAGTCGCTTATCTTCCAACTTGTTGTGCTTTTTGCGTGGATATATTCAAAGACACTCCAATTCCTTTCACAACCAGTTGCACTACATGTATGACTAAAAACTCTTCAATAAAGTCTCTCAAATTTGGGCAATCATTTCCAAACCTATTTCATCAAACATTTAATAGAAAAAGACAAACATAAAGATTTATTTCATAATAAATATAAGATTTAAGAAACTTAAATATTAAGATAAACAATTTACTTTGATGCATATTAGTACAGTTGCGAATAGCTACAAGCAAACCCGTAAACCTATTAACATATCGGTACTCTCGTTAGGGACTAATCTGTCTATGCCATCAATGATACCTTAATTAACCTCACCGTCCCTTTTAAAGCTTGTAGAATACCTAAATGCTTGATTTAGGTAGCAAGTTATTGATAATATTCCACACAAGCACATAATCTCTCTTTTTTTCATTAAAATTGCTTCTAATAGTTTCTTTAGCCTTATTCATGGCTTCGTAAGATAACCCATAGATGGTTTCTCCTCGTTGTCAGCTAATCTCAAAACTTTGACTAAAAGAAATGTGATCTTTAATAATCTAACACAGGAGTTTCAAAATCTACTCTTAAAGACTCACTCTAAAATCTCATTTAATTTTTTATTCCTTTTATTTTGATGCAACTCTACAAATTGTTGTCACTGATTTGAAGAAAACATTTTTTTAAAGGCTTGATTTTGTTTAACAATATTCTGTACTCATAAGAAATTTATTGCAAACCGAGTTACAGCTGTACGAAGGAGCTCTACACCATCTATATATCTCCTGATCATATAGGATACAAAAGCATGGTTGTAGATAAATTTGGTGATATAATGACAATACTTAGTTATTGTCTTTATCTCATCGATCTAACCAATGTCCTAAAGGATGAGATCTAAATAATACGGTGCATATGGTGTTCAATAGAAACTCCCATAAGTATCAGTTAACTCATTTCCAACTGCTTTATAGTTAGTTGTATTATATGTAATTAATTGGACTACATTCTGCCGCTCCTTTGACATGTTTAGGGATCTAAAAAATATAAGTCCTTTAGGACAATAGAGAAGAAAGTTTAACAAAGTCCTTTCTTACACGTCTATCCATCTGTCTCTCATGATAATGCATCATGTCTCATTCCATGACTCTCTTAAAGTTGAACGATACTCTTGGACTTCAAGGAAAATATTATCTAATAGTTTCACTCTCAACTTTTGATAAGATGACATCTTTTACCCTGGACCAATATTAGCAATGGTATATTCTATTGCTTGAAAATGAAAAGAATTTGATGCATTAAATGAAATGCATGCATCATAAAACAATCTTTCTACTGCAATGTGTGTTTGCTCATGCAATTGCTCTGAAGTCATAGCACTACGACTTCAAGGTTGAGCACCAGGTGTGCCATAATATGATCTTTTTCTATCCTTTCCTTTTCTATATCTTCTAACCTCTAACAACCATCTTTCCTTTAGTTGGTGGTCAAGAATTACTACTACCAACCTCTTATCCTAGCATCACCAAGTCCAATAAGGTCATCCTCTTCCTTAAACATCTCTATATCATCCTTTTATTGTCTCTTCATAATTATACTCAATCATATGTAGACATTGCTATTTAATGACTTCTGACACTTTCCTAACTTTGCTTGTACAAGGAACAACCTCTTTCTTAGGTGATATTTTAAACAAAAAATTCCACCACTAATCAGTTTCTCAAAAAACTCTGCCATGTAAGGGATCATCCTTGCATTGCTGGTCCCAAGCCCGGATAAAGGAGGAGGGTTGTGTTAGGCTTCCGACAGCCAGCGTAAAACTTTGTCGGATTTTATAACATGGATTATAAAAATTATGAGCATTGCTTTGGGGCGTCCCCGCCTAGCGACGTGCTGCAGAGCCCGAATGCAGTAAGAAGTAAGCAAGGGCCACTTCGCCCGAATGTAGTGAATCAATTGCAGAGAGGGTTCCCACATCATGAACAGGTGTGGGTAAAGAAGTTAGTCCCGCTACATTCCCGCCCGAATGAAGCGAAATATTTTTAGAGAGGGTCTCCGCATTTTGATTATGGATGGATGCGGGGGGTAAGGAAGCTAGTCCTAGATAATAAGATTCGTATTGGTTCTTGGAATATCGAAACATTATCCGGTAAGCTAATGGAGGTGGTAGATACTATGTTTTGGAGAAAGATTCATATTCTATGTTTACGAGACAAAATGGGTTGGAGAAAAAGCAAAGGAGATAGAGGATACAGGTTTTAAATTATGGTACTGAGGTAAAGAAAAGGCTCAAAACGGAGTTGGTATTATCATAAATAAAGATTTAAAGGAGAGTGTAGTAGACATACAACGATATGGTGACCGAATCATGACGTTGAAATTAGTGTTAGGAGTACGCACCCCAAGTAGGACTAGAAGATAGTATAAAGACAGTTTTTTGGGAAGAGTTAGATAAGGTGTTCCAAAAGATTCCACCAAGGGAGATGATTTGTTTAGGAGGAGATTTAAATGGACATGTCGGTAAAGAGGCATTAGGATATCAAGGGATTCATGGAAACTTTGGTTTTGGGAATATAAACGAGGAAGGTATGGAGATTTGAGATTTTGCTATGGCATTCGATCTCTTTATAGTCAATACAATTTTCAAAAAACAAGATGAACATTTAATTACTTATAAGAGTGGCTTATCACAAACACAAATTGATTACTTTATTTGTAGAAAAAAAGATAGAGCATGTTGTAAAGATTGTAAGGTAATTTCAGGAGAAAGCTTAACCACCCAACATCGACTTTTAGTTATGGATTTACAAATAAAAAGATTGGACAAAGAAGAAAAGAGTGCATCGAGTTACTCGAACTAAATGGTGGAACCTCAAAAGCGAGAAAGAAGATATATTTAAACAGAAAGTCCTTCAAGGAGATTTGGAATTATGTTGGCACACCCTGTGATATGTGGAACAATATGGCTATACATATTAGGAAAGTGGCGAAAGATGTGTTAGGAGTATCTAAGAGAGGTGTACCGGCACAAAAAGAAGCTTGGTGGTGGAGTGAAGTAGTACAAAATAAAATCAAGGCAACGAGGGCATGTTACAAATTACATTATGCTAAGAAAACTAGTGAAACTTTAGAAGCTTATAAGAAAGCAAAGAAGGAAGCGAAAAAGGCTGTTAGTGAAGCAAAAGCCAAGATTTGGGAGGACTTATATAAAAAACTCAACAAAAGAGGGTGAAAGAGATATTTTTAGGATAGCTAGGGCTAGAGATAAGAAAACTAAATATCTTAATTATGTTAGATGCATAAAAGATGAGGATGAAAAAATTCTAGTGGCAAATGATGATATAAGAAATAGATGAAAAAACTATTTTTATAATCTTTTTAATGAAAATATAGATGTTAGTATTAGTTTAGGAGATTTAGCCAAGTCAGAAAAGTATATAAACCACAATTTCTATCGACGTATTCAAAAGAATGAAGTCAAGGAGCTCTTAAACATATAAAGGGTGGTAAATCGGTAGGACCAGATAATATTCCTATAGAAGTTTGGAAAATACTAGGAGAAATAGGAATCACTTGGCTCACAAGACTATTTAATGAAATATGGAAAAACCAAAAGATGCCCGAGGAATAGAGAGCAAGTACACTTATACCTAGTGTTGTCTGACGCGTATCGTATCGTGTATCGCTGGGCTCCACGATACGGGCGTATCGTATCGTATCGTATCATACTTTAATATTAAAATAATGTAAAAATTAATTAAAAATCAATAAAAATTAGTAAAAATCTGAAAAAATCAGAAAAAATCAGGAAAAAATAAGGAAAAATCTGGTAATTGCTTTAAATTCATATACTGTAAGTTTAGTACAGATTGAGCATTCAACATTGAACAATTGCATCTCAATTTACATATTTTGAATTCAAAAAATGAAATACACATTACAGACACAGTTACATTTTACAAATTGTAATCAGGATCATCAACTAAATAATCTTCATCTTCTCCTTGTTGCAGATCCTCATCATCATCATCAGCGACACCTTCTTGAAAATCAAATTCTTCATCTCCTTGATATTGTTGTTGCGCTCCTTCCAAATTAATCCAAGCAACGTCTTTTTTAGTTAGGAGGGCATTTTCTTCGGTGTCTTCCATAACCCAATCTTCTAATATATCAAAATTATCCAAACTTATTGGATCGAAGTGACTTTCTTCTCTATTTACTTTTTTTAATTGCCTACGACAAACAAAGATAAACAATTAGTAAATAATATTAACAATTAAAGACTGAAGTTAAACTATATTGAATTGAAAATTTGAAAGTAATACAACATTACCTTTCACGAAGGCGCATGTTATAACGAATATAAACTAAATCATTTAGTCTTTTATGTTCCAACCTGTTGCGCTTCTTTGTATGGATGTGTTCAAAAACACTCCAATTTCTTTCACAACCTGTTGCACTACAGGTTTGGCTTAAGACTCTCACTGCAAAATGTTTAAGGTTTGGACAATCAATTCCAAACCTGTTCCACCAAACATCTGTAGAAAAAGACAAACATTATAGACATAATCCACAGTAATGTAAGATGAAACTTAAATATGAAAATAAACAATTTACCTAGACGCATCGTAATGCGGTTGCGAATTGCAACAAGCAAACCCATCAAGTGAAGAGCATTATCATATATCTCCATCTCTCGATGTATCGCATCTTTTATGCTCTCATAAGGGACTAATCTGTCGATGCATTCAATGATTCCTCGATTAACCTCACCGTCCCTTTTGAAGGTTATTGAGTACCTCAATGATGGGTTTAAATAGTAGGTTGTTGCATGAATAAGCTGATGCAATTGTTTATTCCATCTACTATCAATTATTTTTCACACGGGCACATAATCTCTTTTTTCTCCATTAAAGTTATTTCTGATTGCTTCTTTTGCCCTGTCCATGGCTTCATAAAGGTAGCCCATAGATGGTTTCTCCTTGCTGTCAACCAATCTCAAAACTTTCACTAAAGGACAAGTAATTTTTAATAATCTGATACATGCATTCCAAAATGAACTTCTAAAAACCGTTTCTGCAATCTCATTCAACTTTCTGTTCCTTCTGTTTTGAGGCAACTCTGCAAATTGTTGCCACTCATCTGAGGAGAATATTCTCTTTAAAGCTTGCTTCTGTCTCATAATACTCTGTACGGATAAGAAGTTTGTTGCGAACTAAGTTGAAGCTGTGCGATGAAACTCTGCACCTTCTGTGTATCTCCTCATCATACACAAAACAAATGCATGGTTGTAAATGAATTTTGTAATATAATGGCAACACTCAGTTGCTGCCTTTATTTCATCCATCTCACCAATGTCCTCGAGGATGAGATCTAAACAATGGGCTGCACATGGTGTTCAGTAGAAAGTCCCATAAATATCAGCTAACTCCTTCCCAGCTGCTTTGTAGTTAGCTGCATTATATGTAATCAATTGGACTACATTTTCTAGCCCAACCTCCTGTATAACCTTATCAAATTCCTCTCGTAGGATCTCTGTAGTGTGCCTCTCCTCTGACATATCTAAAGATCTCAAAAACATGAGTCCTTTAGGACAATATACAAGAAAGTTTAGCAATGTCCTTCTTTGTCTATCGGTCTATCCATCTGCCATGATAGTGCATCCTGTTTCCTTCCACGATTGTCTCAAAGTCGAACAATATTGCTGCACTTCAATGATGGTCTGATCTAATATCTTCTCTCTCAACTTCTGATAAGAGGGCATCTTGTATCCTGGACCAATGTTAGCAATTGCATCTGCCATTACTTGAAAATGAAAACTTTTTGCTGCATTAAATGGAATGCATGCATTATAAAACCGCCCGCTGCAAGGTCTGCTTGATCATGCAGTTGTTCTAAAGCCATAGCATCACGAATTCCTGGCTGAGCACCAGGTGTAGTGAAAGGAGGAAAGAACGAATGTATGCTAGAAGAAGAAGCTCTTCCTCTACTCCTTCCTGAACTTCCTCTTCTGCCACCTCCAAAGTCTTCAGTTGCAACCCTCTTTCCCCTGCTAGGTGCTCGCGAACTGCTACTACCAATATATGTTCTAGCATCTGAAGGCAAACTATCAGTGAATCCAACTCGAGTGGCAGTAGCATCATCAGCTTCTTCACACATCTGGAAATCATCCTTTTGTTGTCTCTTTTCCTGTATGCTCTCAATCATCTGCAAGCATTGCCATTTAATACCTTCTGACACACTTCTAACTCTGCCTGTGCATGGTGCAACTTCTTTTCTAGTTCCTGCTAGGTGGTGTTTCAACCTTGAAATTCCACCACTAACCACCTTTTCACAAAATAAACATCTTATTTTTAACCTAGAACCCTCTGGTATACCCCACTGCCATGCCGGATCATTAGACCGATAATGAGAGTCTCTACCACCCAGTGTTGTCCGACGCGTATCGTATCGCGTATCGCTGGGCTCCACGATACGGGCGTATCGTATCGTATCGTATCGTACTTTAATATTAAAAAACTATAAAAATTATTTAAAAAATCAATAAAATTAGTAAAAATCCGAAAAAAATCATAAAAATTATGGAAAATTTTGAAAAAATCTGGTAATTGCTTTAAATTCATATAATGCAAAGTTTAGCACAAATTGAACATTTAATATTAAACAATTGCATCCAAAATTATATATTTTGAATCAAAAAATGAAATACATTTATATTTTACATATTGTAAATTTGTATCAGGATCATTAACTAAATAATCTTCATCTTCTCCTTGATGATGTTGTTGTACTTCAAATTAATTCATGCAATGTCTTTTTCAGTTAGGACTTAGGAGTGCATTTTCTTCGTTATCTTCCATAATTCACTCATGTAATATATCAAAATTAACAAACTGCTATTTTTGTACATGTAGTTGTCATATTTGCTAATTTTCATATGTGAGCAAAACAAAGAGCTCCATTTCTTTGATTATTGAGTCTATGACACCTTAATGATGTTATATTATTACTTGATAATGTCCCCTTTTTCTCTTATTGGAGACTAGCTTTTTAACTAATGCATGAGCTTCATTTCTCACTTCAGAGACTGAGTTAAGCCTCACACACATTGATCATGTTCAACTCAATGGAAGTCATGTAACGTGAACCTTAAAATAGTGAAGTTGTGAAATCCCTACTAAATGAACCGAGAGAACTAAATATTTTTAATTGTTTATGATCTTATGAAATTAGAAACTGTTAGCAAAAATATACCTAAAAGTTGTAACAGAAAGGGAAATGATTTTGTCATAATTTTTTTTTATACATTATTTTTATTAAATAAATGAAATTATAAACCCAAATTATAAGCATATTGGAGGATGCCTTTAAGGGAAGTGAAGAGAGGGAAAGAGAGGGCAGAAACATGCAAAAAAAATTTGAAAAAAAAAACTTTTTTGAAAAAAAAAAATTTGAAAAAAAAAAGTTTTGAAATTTTTTTTTTTGGACGTAGGCGATACGGGCCGTATCGTACGATACAGTATCGTATCGTGGCTTCCCACGATACGATACAGTATCGTATCGTGCACGATACGATACGTACGATACGGTGCGATACGGATAACACTGTTACCACCCCTTCCTGCCATCTCAATGGAGTACTTTAATTCAAACAAAAACCTGAAAATAAAAGCAGTTCGTAAATCTCCAATCTTCAAATAACACTCAAATGGAGTGTCTCCCACTTTATGAATGCAATAAAAATCGTATACAAACACTTAATAACTTCATATTTTGTCATTCAAAAAAAAATGAAATAACAAAAAAAACAACAAATAGAAAAGAAAAAAATAGAAAAAATATTCAAAATATACCTAAATCTGAGTTTGGAGGCTTGGACGGACACTATAGGGCACGATTTTAGAGCTTTGAACACCAAGGAGGCGAAAACCAACTCTTGGGAGCTTGAGGAACCCAAAAGAAAAGAGAAAACCCGCAAAAAATCGCGGGTTTCTCTCGGGTTGGGACCCTTTATAAGGGTCCCAGGGCGTATCGTGCGATACGGGCCGTATCGCACGATACGGTGCGATACGCCCGCACCTGCGATACGGGCTCTCTTATCGTATCGTGGTGGCCCACGATACGATACGGTGCAATACGGACAACACTGCTTATACCCATATATAAGAACAAGGGAGACATTCAAAATTATGTGAATTATCGAGGTATCAAGTTAATGAGTCATACTATGAAATTATGGGAAAGAATTATCGAACGTAGGTTAAGACAAGTAAGTACAAAAAAGAACCAATTTGGATTCATGCCAGGCAGATCTACTATTGAAGCAATTCACCTTTTGAGACGTCTTATGGAACATTTTAGAGCAAAAAAGAAAGACCTTCACATGATATTTATTGATCTAGAAAAAGCTTATGATAGGGTACCAAGGGAGGTTCTTTGGAGAACTTTGGAAAAAAGAGGTATCCCATTGACATATATTAGCCTTATAAGAGACATGTATGATGGTGCAAAAACATGTGTGAGGACTCATGAAGGAACGACAAACTTCTTTGAAGTTAATATTGGGTTACATCGAGGATCAACTTTAAGTCCATACTTATTTATAATGGTGATGGATGAGTTAACAAAACATATTCAAGATGAAGTACCTTGGTGTATGTTATTTGCAGATGACATTGTATTAGTGGAGGAGTCTAAGGAAAAAGTTAATAGAAAATTGGAACTATGGAGAGAAACATTAGAAAGCAAAGGCCTCCGACTTAGTAGAACAAAGACAGAATATATGGAATGTAAGTTTGATAATTTGGTTACTTCAGAGGACATAGAAATTAAAATTGGCACACATTGCATTACCCAAAAGGAAAATTTTAAATACCTAGGGTCAATTTTTCAAAGTGATGGAAGAATTGATGGAGATGTTACGCATAGAATTAATGCTGGTTGGTTAAAATGGAGAGGAGCATCAGGCATTCTTTGTGATAAGAAGATACCATTAAAGTTAAAAGGTAAATATTATAGAGCAGCAATTAGGCCTGCCATGTTTTATTGTTCTGAGTGTTGGGCAGTTAATCATCAACATGTACAAAAGATGTTCGTGACAGAAATGAAGATGTTAAGATGGATGAGTGGTCATATAAGAAAAGACCGTATACATAATGAGGTTATTAGAAACAAATTTGGAGTGGCACCAATAGAGGATAAAATGAGAGGACATCGTTTAAGATGGTTTGGACATATAGAAAGAAGATCAAAAGAAAAACCTGTAAGAAGGTTAGAAAAACTAAATTTGGAAAGTATTAAAAGAGGTAGAGGACGACCACAAAAGTGTTGGAAAGAAACAATAAAGAATGATCTAGCTTATTGGGAGTTAACTGCCAACATGGCACATGATAGGGATATGTGGAAACAAAGAATCCATGTAGCTGACCCCTCTAGTATGGGAAAAGGCTTTGTTGTTGTTGTTATAATCATATTCTCACAAAAAACACATTTGATTTTTAATCTGATTCCCTCAACTTCTGTCATGTTAGATCATCGAACCGAGATTTAGAGTTCCTAACACCTCTTCTCAATTTAACACTTCAATCTTAATAAATTTAAAAATAAAAGCATTTTATAAATCCTCAATCTTCACTTCATAAACCACCAAAACACTCAAATAGAGTGTCTCCCACTTCACAAATACACCGAAAAGGATATTCACGCACTTCATAAGTTCATATGTTGTCATTAAAAAAACAAATAACATAAGAAAACACCAAATACAAAGACAAAAATGAAAAAAACCCTATACCACCAGAATGTTGGTGTTGCTACTATCTAAGTTATGGTAGTGTTAAAGACCTTGAAAACCGTTAGAGATACCTCACGCTATTTGAAAGTCACTTTTGAGGAGCTTGATGATGAAAACGAAAGCCAGAAACCCTATAGAAACGCATGTTTCTGTTCGACCAAAGACCTTTATAAAATGTCATAACATATCGCCCATATTGTACGATATGGGTGATATGTGTTGTATCATGCGATAAATTTTATCGCATGGTATTATATCTTATATGATACAATATCATGTATCGTATCTTAGAGTTGCACCATATCGTATAATACGGTGCGATACGGATAACACTAATCTCATGTTCCTTTAATGCAGCAATAACATTCTACTTCAAATTAACAAAATTATATAAGTGCAAGGGTCTCTATTAGGTCTAAAACTGAATAGAAACCTTTTGGAAAGTATCCTTTTAAGCTTCACTATGAAGCCTCTAGTTACTCTAATGTAATTGAGGTGGTTTGGATATTTGGAGATATAGCAAAATGCGTCTCCCGTCTGAAGGTGTAAGAATCTGCATAATGATCAACGGAGAGGCTGATAAGCTTGTAGAAGAAGATAAGATATAATATCTTTATGAATAACATAGGTAACAAGAGTGATCTAAAAATCCATGTAAACCCCCTCACATTACGTTGGAAAACTTATGGTTTTGGTTGGGGTGATATAACTGTAAATTGTTGTCGATAATCAAAGGTTGAAGCATCCACGAACCAATTTGTCAAAGCGCCAAGAACTCAAATCATCCAAATATGGATGTCACACACAAATATCTCAAAACGAATGCGGAAGCAAGTCAAACACCAAGCAAAAGTTGTGCAAAGATAGCATAAATTTATTGATGATAAAGTGGGGTATTTATAGGGGAAGAGATACAACATTTAGAAGAGAAAAGCAAGTGAAAAAGCCAACCTTAAAGGCTGGCTGCTATGCTGTGCACAACACAGTCCAACGATTAGTTGACTGGCCCAAGGCCCCTAGTGGCCTGACTATAATGACAAACATGGGCCCTAATGGCCCGTGTACCTATTACAATTAATACCCCCCTCAAACTTATAGGGTATATACTGAAAGTTTGTCCAACAAAAATTGAAAACGAGTGGCCGAGAGAGATTTGGTGAAGAAATCCTCTAGTTGAATCTCAGATGTGACATAACACAATGTTATCTTCTTGTTCAAACATTCTTCACGAACAAAATGGCAATACATCTCAATGTGCTTCGTCCTTTCATAGAAGGTGTTGTTAGAGGTAACGTACATTGCGCTTTTGTTGTCACAATACATAGTGACAGGATATTGCAAAGTAACTCCCATATCACCTAGAATAGCTGTAATCCAAGAAATCTCCGTAGTCGTAGTAGCCATGACTCGATATTCAGCTTCAATGGATGAGAGTGACACTTTTTATTACTTCTTACACTTCAAGGAGATAAGTGATTCACCTAGAAAAATACAAAAGTCAGTCGTAGAGTGTTTGTTGTTGGCATCTCCACCTCAGTCAGCATCCGTATATACAGATAAATCAAAAGACGAAGAAGAAGTTAAGAAAACTCCCTTATTAGAAATATTTCTGACATATCGAATGATACGTCAAACAACACTCATATGAACAGAAGTTGGTGTCTGCTGAAATTGATTGAATGTATCACCATCGGTGGATCTTAACTTGGTACCTAGAACTTTTGTTATGTCCACTATTTTGTTATCTGTGAGACTAGACCTTTCAATGATATCATTTGCAAATTTAGTCTAAGACATAAAATACCCACAACTGTTTCTAGTAATTTTAATGCCCAAAAAATAGTTAAGGAGGCCTAAGTCTTTCATTTTAAATTCTTGGTAAAGATTATGTTTAACCTCTTTAATCCCTGCTTCATCACTCCTAGTGATGATCATATCAATCACATATAATAGCAAAATAATAATACCTGTTTCTGTCTTTCGTACAAACAAAGTAGTGTCAGCTACAGAGTCGTCTTCTTCTAGATTAAAAAAATCTTGAGATATAGAAGGTTTAGAATTTTCTAAGGATTTAGACTTAATGTAGAGATCATTCTAAAAAAAATTTACATCCTTAGAAACATATAATTTGTCATAAATAGGATCAAAACACCTATAACCCTTTTGTCTATGCCATAACCAAGAAATACACATTCAATAGCCCTAGGAGACAGATTATCATTTTTATCTATATAAACAAAGCATCTACATCCAAAAACTCAAAGTCTTTCGTAATAAGGAGAAATATTATATAATTTTTCAAAAGAAGAAATATTTTTAAGATTGGATAAAGGCATTCTATTTATAAGATAAACTATAGTGAGAGTAGCTTCTGCCCATAAAAATTTAGGAATATTACTTGCAATTAACATAGATCGGCATGTTTTTATAATGTGTTTGTTTCCTCTCAGCCAAGCCATTTTATTGAGAAGTTTTAGTGCAAGACTTTTGATGACAGATCCCATTTGTTTCAACAAATTTTTGAAATTCATTTGACATGTATTCTCTTAATGAATCCGATCTAAAACTCTTAATGGTGGCTCCAAATTGATTTTTGATCATATTGCAAAAGGTTATAAATTTTTCAAATACTTTTGATTTATGCTTCAAAAGATATATCTAAGTAAAACGAGTAAAGTCATTTACAAATATCAATATTATTAAACTCCTCCCTTATAAACAACGGGAGCAGGGCCCCAAAAATCAGAATGTATTAAATCAAAAGCTTTGTTGGGTACATAGTTTCTTTCACCAAATGGGAGATGACGCATCTTCCCAAGAATACAATCTTTACGTTCAAACTTTTGTTCTCTAATCTTTTTCATCAAAGGGATGTTACATAATTTTTGCAAATCTAAATATCAAAGTCTTGAATGCCAAAGGGTAGCATCTAAGGTCACATTTAAAGACTCAAAATTTAGCATAACCAAATAATCCATTTTGTATATTCCACTTTCTCTATGGCCTTGACCAATCACCTTCTTCGATAGGTGATTCTGCACCACACAATGCTTAGAAGAGAAAGTAACTATACAATCATTATCACAAATTTGAGCAACCGAAAAACAAGTTTAAATATAGTTTAGGTATAAAGCTTACATTTTTAATTTTAAAATTTTCTTTTTCAAAATTTCCTATTTTCTTAATTTGAAGTTTTGTACCATCGGTCGTGAAAACATGTTTTCCAACGGTATCATGAGATTCAATGAAGGAATTTTCGAAAGAGGCACCCAAATATAAAAACCAAGACATACCTTGAGAGGTGGAGAGAGCGTTCCTAGAGATGCTTGCTTTTTCCTTAAACATTTCTTCTATGTATGCCTTAATATTGTTGGGTAAGACTCCTTTTTCTTCTACTGCTCCCACATTTTCAAACTTTTTCTGAAGAACAGGACAAGTGGTTTTGATTTGCCCACTTTCCTTCCAATAGTTACAAATGGTGTCCTTGGTTGGCCACGGGCCTATTGGTTTCTTTGATCCTTCATTTTTTGCATGCGGAGTTTTGTATGTCTTGTTGGCTCCCGGTTTGGAGGCGACAAGAACGACTTCTTTTGCAACATTAATAATTTTCAACCTTGTTTCCTCCATAATAAGGTCGGCCAAAAATGAGTCTTTTTCTAGGTTTTTTTATGTATTAAATTTGATCTAATATTTTCAAATTCATCTCTTAACTCACACATGAACAAAAAGAAATATTGATTGTTCAAAAACTCTTTAAATTCATCTAATTTTTGAAGTTTTCCAAATTTATCAAAGCTCCTAAGTTGAGTCCATAATTCTGAAAACTCATCGTGATAGTCTCTAATGCTTAAATTTCCTTGTTTAAGCATTATCATTCTTTCCATCAAATCGATTTGAAAAACAAAATCATCCTGTGAATGAAGTTTTTTCAAATATTCTCAAGTTTCAAATGCATTTTCGAAAGCATTAATTTTATTTATAAGCTTATCATCTACATTTTGAAAAATAATCCAAGTAATTTTCGCATTCATTTTTTCCCATGATTTTAAGTCTTGCTTATATTTTTCATGAGCTTTAACAATCTCATCTAAACCATCAATATTCAAAATTGGTTCTTTTTATAATCCCAAAAATCTTTTAACAAAAAATATTTTTTCATTATCGTTGCCCAACTTTGATAGCATTTTGGGTTAAAGATGCATCTAAATGTCTCATTTTTTCTTTTCATTTCATGCAAAATCAAAAGATTTAGACTAGCCTCAAGTTTGGTATGATTTCTCGAAATTTGCACTCGTGGCACGCTTTTCAATACACTTTTTTTTTTCCAATCCAAGGCTCTGATACCATGTAAATTATTGTCGATAATCAAAGGTTTAAGCGTCCACAAACCAATTTGTCAAAGCGCCAAGAACTCAAATCATCCAAATATTGATGTCACACACAAATATCTCAACAAGAATGCGGAAATAAGTCAAACACCAAGCAAAAGTTGTGCAAAGACTGCATAAATTTATTGATGATAGAGTGGGGTATTTATAGAAGAAGAGATACAACATTTAGAAGAGGAAATCAAGTGAAAAAGCCAGCCTTAGGCTGGCTGCTGTGCTGTGCACAACACAGTCCAATGGCTAGTTGACTGGCCCCAGGCCCCTAGTGGCTTGGGCCAGTCTAATAACAAACACGGGCCCTAATGGCCCGAGTACCTATTACAATTAACAATAACCCCCTTATTGGATGTATTGGTGAGTCGGACTCTCTCTCTCACACACACACATGCAGCTTATATATGTGCTTCTCACTTACATGTAAATGCAATTTATTGTTTATAATTTATATATTTATCTAGATTTATGTTATCAAAATTCATTTGGATTACCATAAGATAATAGTAAATCTTGTTATATAATCAGAACAATTATAGAAATGCATGTCGATCATGTGAGTTTGAAGTGTAGAATGAATCCAGCATAGGGACAACAGTATATCTTTAGGGGACCTAGGGAGAGTCTTTCTATGGGCTGTCATGGACAATTCAGTAGAGATCCAATGCACAGGTTCTAGTAAAACAGGGGTTCACCTAAGATTTATTTTTTGTTGGAGATTCCATCTGGTTCTTACGATGCACTGATCTGGACCCTAACTTGCCTTGAGACAGTTGAAAACCGGCAGAATTGAATGGTTACTTGGTTTCGTTGGATGGTAATCAAATAACAGTTGCTTGTCCTTTCAATCCTTGTTTTTTTATGTGACTAGTAAACGCCTCCATGAGAGAGAAATCCGATCCTGATGGGTTGGCTTCCTATTTCTGCTGTGCCATTTCACAGGATGACTCAGAGACAGTTGCAATGATCAAAGAGTTACTAGAAACTCGGATTCGCCCTGCAGTTCAAGATGATAGAGGTGATGTCGAGTGCCAGGGTTTTGATCCGTATGTTCTACTGCTATGTTTCTTTGAATGCTATTGAAAAGGAAAGAATATAGGCTGATTATCTTTGTCTTTGCTGCAGTGATACGGGTATAGTCAACCTCAGGATGCAAGGTGCTTGCAGTGACTGCCCAAGTTCATCTGTAACACTGAAATCTGGCATTGAGAACATGCTTATGCACTACGTCGCAGAGGTTGGAAACACCCATATTGTATTTGATATTATTAGTTTTTCGTTCCATATTTATGGTTCATTTATGGCATTTGAGTGATTCATCGTTTGCAGTTTGTGTACATCTTTTATATTTCTTAGAGTGGTACTAACATAACATTGCTTGCTAGGTATATATTCAATATATTGTTTTTCTTGGGTAACCAATCCATTCGGTTAATTATTGCGTAATCTGGCTAATCAGTAATTTTCTTGTCCTCCTTGCTCAATCTATTTGTGTTCACTCATTTTGTTATTCATATTTCATCCAGCAAAAGGCTATGATGCACGGGGACGTGTATTTGGGTCACGTACCCGTATCCAGTACTTACTGGGTACTGGTATGCAATTTTAACGCTTAGTTTTAAAATCATGTACCCTTATGTATTTGGGTATGCATACCCTAATTTGGGTACGTTAGGTACCTGTATCCGGTACCGTGGATAAGGTTGATCCATAGCGATATGGGTTGAAATGATGTAAGTTCCAAAATAAGGGTTGTAAACCCCTAATTTCTAGTATTCGGTTCTGAGGCTGGATGTTGTGTTCTCTCTCTTGCACTCTGTGCTCATCACCAGCGAGAGATGGGCGACCATGACCATGCCAAAGCATGGATCATCCGGAGATTTTGAAGGTTGTCACTTCTATCTCTGTCTCTCCCTCTCTGAGGAACCATCGATTAATCCTGATCCTGATATTCAGATGCACACAATCATGCTAGATTGATCGTGCTTTTCATATGCACTCCATTGAGTTTTGGCAAGCCATTGATTAAACATGGTTGAATCGGAATCCCCAGTGAACAACTGAACATTGGTCATGAATTCTCACCGGATGCCAGAGCATCCCATTCGGCACTCCTTTGGATTTCAATTCTCATGCACCGTGAGAAATTGATAATCCTTTTGATTTGAGTCAATTGACTCATAAAAGGGTTCACTTAAGTGCTAAGTTTTTCTTCTTTTTCTCTTATGTTTGTTGCATTAAGATTTTTTTTTCTCTATTATTCATTAATTGGTCATTATTGGATACTATGTGTCTGTGGGTGCATTATGCTCTTTGCTTTAGGGTAGCCTTTTCATTTTCATACTATATTGTGCTTTTTAGATGTCTGATATTATATTTTAGAATTTTGATACGAAAGTTACATGTATAAAATTGAAAATGTTATCGAACGAAACTTTCTTGTTTTTGATATAGTTGGTATTGCACTTATATTTATTTTTGTAAATTTATCTTTTTATTATAATTTTTAATAGTAGCATACCTCTACCTTAATTTTGTTGAAACGTGCGTATCCCATACCCATACCGGGTACCAGTACCACACCCGTATCCATCGTATCCATGCAAGGTAGGCAAAAGGGCATGGTCAAACTGATAGCTAACTTAACCAGCTCTATGACCTTTGCTGTGTCACAAGCATCATCATAATTATTTTGCTAGTACCAATGACTGGTAAGGTTCCGGCCAACTCCAGCTTTCTGATCGAAAATAATAAAATATAATAATTCTTAGCTTCAAGCTAAGACTAAATGCGTCGGTTCTTGCTTTGAAGTATATCTGCATTCTAACTTCACTGTTCAGGCAGCTTTGGCACCCTAGGGGTGCTAAAGCCACTATTAGTAGTTATTCCAACTATTGTGGGTTTGTTTGCTTTATCATGTGCTGTGTCCTCAAAATATGACACTTTTTTTGGGTTGACTTTATTTTGTTCTTCTATTTTGTTGGGTTGAGAATTTAGTAAAATCTTTTTGAAACGTGCTAGTCCCTTTATGTTTCGCTCTGAATCTTATTCCACAGGAGAATTCGTGTCTTTGGAATCACTGTAATAGAAAGCTGATTGGCTGTGAATTAATAGCTTTCTTTACATGGTTTTACAAGAATGTGATCAGAACTAGATTTAATGCTTAACATATATGAATTTTCTGGAGATGTTGATCAAGAATGGCACCTACACTGCAGTTTGGAGTCGTTCTACTTGTGTGCGTGTATTTGTGTCTGTGATATGGAATGAACTCATACCCTATCATCCTGCAGGTAAAGGGTGTCGAGCAAGAAGTGGATCCTGAAGAAGCATATGCCGAGCATGCAAGTCAGGTGGAATAATGTGGGAATCCTTTTCGTTTTTAAGAGAATGTTCATATCGCTTTGGCACTTTCACTCATAAAATAGACGATTTGGCTTCTACTAAGAGGCCTTGTCTTCTCTCTCTCTCTCTCTCTCTCTCTCTCTCTCTCTCTCTCTCTCTCTCTCTCTCTCTCTCTCTCTCTGTATGTGTGTGTAAATTGGTCCCTGGTGCATGCATCGTTGGAGCCGATTCAATACGTAGGGAATCCTCTTGATGGCTGATTTTCGTTTTGAGAATTGCACCTCGATTTGCATTCTCACCTTCAGACTGCATATCTTCTCAAGAGCAGAAAACCTGTGCATCTTTTCAGTGGCGGTGCATTTCAAAACAAAATTTAAAACAACAAGCTTGTCCATTTTCTCTGAAGGAACATGTCTAACACTTTGTGCATGATCTGGTCAACTGGCGGGTAGTGAAACCCCTTGAAATGCGTGGGCTTTGTGAGAAGAACTTATTTTAGGAGCCTAATCCGAATCTCATTTACATCTATGCGGTTGATCATGCTAATCTTCTCTGTACCATCCCAGTTTCATAGGATATCTTAGAAGAGACATTTATATGCAAATCATGCACCAAATAGGTCGTTGCAAAGCCATCATGGTGACCAACTAATGCAGTCTTTGCCGGGCCTAAGACACTGGCGTGCGACTGATATATACTTTATGCATCTATATACGAGCGGAAAGCGTATACGATGTGCAAGGTTGACCTAATGAGATCAAGCCCACCTCTGATCATTGATCGAGTTCAATTGCTTTGAACTTTAGCACATGGATAGTGATGGTTAAGCCGGTCGTGTATCCTACTGAGGTGCCCGCAAGGACGAGACCACCGAGGGCTCTGGCTGCTAAAAAGGTGTTGATTAATGAAGTTCAACTTTGCAACTTCAAAACGGCAGGGAGCTTTGGCGCCCTTTCTCCTGGTGGGGAGTTACTCCAGGGGGGGTCGTTGTGTGTTAAGGCTTCGGCTTTCCTTTAGAAACAAGAAAAACGGCACGCTTTACTCTTTCAATTTGGTAAGTTCAACTGCCTCACGACTTGAGCAATAAAACAAGTCTCAGCATCTAAGAAAATGCTTAAAACAGGTAGGAAGCCTCATTTCACCGAACCCTTAGACTCCTATCATCAGAAAGGAAGCAAAATATTCAGAAATCTCACACGTAGAGCTTAGTTACAAAAGAAAAAAACAAACAATGTAGACACAAGGGCACACATAAATGTACCCTCGGGGAATCCAACTCCCCACCTGCAACAAGGGCATCAAAGGGCCCCAACAGTTGACCTAACGCTCTAGGTGCAAAGAAGAGAATACCATGCTTATTATAATGCGGATTATTATTAATTAACGAAAACAATCAACGCCCAACACCATGAAACTAGTGACCGAACAATATCGCCAACGCCCCCCCCGGCAACTACCGTTAGATACGAAGGACTGAAAAGAATGCGAGGACAAAACAGCAACTTTCCGCCCATCGAAAGATGCTTTACAGCTTTCATAATTACTCACCAACTTTCATCTTCAAAGCCGGCCGATTTTGTCGCTACCAATGGAAACAAAAGCTGAGCATAATAAGGATCGACTTCAGCCAAATGTTTTACACCACTCTGTCGCTCGCATTGCTTCGGCCAACGAAATCCGTAGAAAAAGCAATCCCATTCAAAATCATGCACAAACTACAAAGAAATAGCCCACAGCTTTACCGACGCCTCTAACAGAGGCACCATCTCTGGGACACACACACACACAGAAACAAGGCTGAGTTTACGACTAAGGACCGGCCGGCGAAGAATAGCGCAAACAAACCTGCATTGCACAAACGAACGATATGGGGGAGGAAGACGGCAGCATGAAATAAAGAAAACGGCAAACCATCTATTGCATCCGAAGTAAAAGATCGGCAGTTCACCATCACAATTTGCAAGAGTAAATGCAATAGACAAAGAGAGTAGTCCCATCATGACTCCAACGCCACGCCCAACGCCTACCAACACACACACCCAACCTCTAACATTTCCAAAGTCAAACCCCAAACGCCCATATGCAACAGGCGAAGAGAGTTTTTATATTTGGCCTTGGCAAACTGTACTGATCCAGACGACTTCATTCATCCTTAATCTGTCTGGTTGATGGCGTTCATCGTCCCTTTGACAACCTAAGCAGAACAGAGACAGGGAGAGAAAGAGAGATAAACTTCACACGAGGGAGATGGGCATCAGATCTTATCGAGTTTTTCTGCCTTCACAAGGGGGTTCTCCTTGCGGATCAAATCCTTGCCGTGCATCTTGTAATCGTAGTCGCATTTGTGCTCCTCCGGGTACCGGTGCGACGAGCAGAACGTCTTGCCACAGCGACATCGGAATCCAGTAAGCCCAACACGCTTCCTGCATGACGAGCAGCGGTTAGGGGGTCGTGGTGCCGGCGATTCTCCAGCAGGCAGCGTCAAAGAAGAGGAGGCCGCGACCCGCTCCAGGGGACAGTTAATGGAGGACGGGACAACAGAGAGAGCCACAGAGGCTTGGTTGGTGATGGTTGTGGCGGCCGCATTGAGGGACTTCTCGACGGCGGCTTTGGCAGAAGAGGCTTGCTCCTCCTTGAGGTGGTGGTCACGGTAGCACTTGGAGCAGAGGTTGAGGGTGGCCGGGCTGCCGAAGAAGCCACAATTGTTGGCACATAGCCGATGGCTTTCAGGCGCCTGATAGCCTGTTCCGTCGCTTTCTCTCTTCCAGCTCTCTTCCGCCATTTTCACTCTTGCAGAATTGGAGTCAGGGGAGATGAAGAGAGGGAAGAATTGCGATTTCTGAGGAACCTATCAGGCAGAAAAGCGCTGCCCTTATCCAATTGCCACCTGAAAAATACGTAAAAGAACACGGTCAATGGGTTCACATACACACGGATTCGGAGGAAGAAGCACATATGAGAAACGATGATCGGATGGAATAAAACGGAGTTGAATGCAAATGGATACTTTGGAGAAAAAGAGGCCTACATCGAAAGGAACACGAGAAAAGAGACCAAAAAAGGAGAGAGAAATTCACCAGTGAACGCCGAAGACCCTAGAGATGAGGAAAACTAAGAGGAGGAGCTGAAGGTAATGACGAACACAGAAAGGGGCAAAATAATCGCTTGGGTATCAGATCATCAAAGGTAGAAACAGACACTAGGATGTCAGGTCAACAAAGGCAGAAAACCAGACCAAGCGGCAATCTGCCATGATATGCGACGAGGAAGTCTCCATGTGTAATTAGTACAAACTCCAAAATTCTACCCAAAAGGCTTCGATGAAGAGAAAGACCAAACAAATTCAAGCGATTAGGAATCGACGATAAGAAATAAGCATAAACAAATTGAAATATAGCAGGCGAAGCTGAGATCGAAAACAAACCTTTTTAGGAAAGAAAATCAAAACCTCATGCTTCTAAATACGAATTTCCTAAGGGCTTCTTGTTCACACCAGCTCGAAGAAAAGAATGCGCAGAATAATAACAATCTCGACGCACGGTATACTTTTTATCCATCACACCTTCTCTACGCAAACGAATCCGATTACGCTTCCAATACGTAGTTTGAAAGAAAAACCATAGAGGATACCAAACTTCAGACAGAGGACGAAAAGACAAGGCATAACAGCGATTGTGAGAGAAGGATCGACATAAATTATAATGAGGAAACATAAAATTTTATGCTCCCGCAAATTCACACACAAAACATTGTGTATCAATCAGACGTAATTTGTTCGAAAGAAAGGGAAACCAAACAAACGACGCAGCCACGAAAGACTTCAAATCCAACAGAAACACCTAGACGATCGAAAAACCCCACGGAAATTTCACAGATCCCATAAGCCAACCCAAATTCAAAGAAGCCTTCACCGACCAAGAGAAAGAATCAAGATTTACCAAAAATCCACCGAAAAAACAAGGAACAGAGCCGAAACCGAATCAGATCTAGCAAGTCCATCAGATCGCAGAAAAAAACGCCACCAACTGTCAGATCTACGGATCAACGTACCTCGGTGCTCTCTCCGCCGGAGATCTACGGCCAGACACGACTAGAACGATCGCCTCTTTCCTCAGACAAAATAATCAACCCTCCGACGACGACGACGACGACGAAGAAGAAGAAGGCATACAGAGAGAGAAAGGGATTTGTAACCTTTCGTGTGAGAGAATTCCTTGAAAATATAATAAAATAAAGGACTATTGATTCCGAGAGGAAGGATCAAGAAAGCTTCTCAAAAGAACCGAAAGATGGCGTCTCTGTTGCGCAATTTATAGAACGGAAACGCCCACACACACTCTCTCTCTCTCATCGAAGACACCGCCCTACCAAACCCGGAGTCCCCTTTCGATGATGGCCACAACACCCAACACGAAATCGGAAGTGGTTTCGGTAAGATTCTCTTCGTTATCTGTACGGTACGGCCTCCTCCCGTATAGATACTGTATCCAGATCTTGTACGCTTTGACATTTGACTTTATAAAACCGATCCCTACGATTTGATCGTAATTTACAGAAGTCTAGGGTGGAAAATCAGGTCACTGTGTTGTTTTTGGGTCGGGTTACATTGGATTCAGCTTTAAGTAAGCCAACCCGGAATGGAGCCGAATTCTTCTTCGGGCTCGTTCTCTTTGAACCCAAGATCCGACTTGGTAGGTTCAGGTCGGTTCCGGGTTGACCCAAGTCGATATGTATATTAATACTATATATTGTACATATGCTATACATTTGTACATCTTGTATGTATTATTATTTTTGCATATAAGTGTATGTATATATGTAGCTTAAATTGCATTATACCTTTCTGACCGAATCCACCAGATTGGTTGGGATAATCTTGTTTAAGAAATTTTGGATATATGATTTCAGTTCGTGTGGGGCGGACTCTGCGGTTTTCAATCCATGACGTGTTGGAATCAAAATCCTAAGCTCTTTACCACGTAACTCACCAGCGCTTCCACCCCACTATGTCACAGTCCCGGTCTTATCGGGTCGTGTCACACAACCGTTTTTATAGTCTCTCGCTCTCTCTCTCTCAAGAATGATGTGTCCATACTAATTCGGGTTGGAGAGTGATGGTGTGGATAAAAATACAAAATCTCAAAACTGCTCTTAGAAAAAAGTTAAAAGGTACAAAAAACTATATTTTTTTACTTTTTATTTTGTTATTTAATTCGTTTATTTCTTTCAGACAATCTAAATTAATATGAATAGTTGAAGTTTAACAGTTCTCTTTCTTTTTCTTCATCTCTCTTTTATATATATATATATATATATATGTGTGTGTGTGTGTGTGTGTGTGTGTGTGTTTTCACTAAAATATCTTGTATAATGCACCCATAGCTAGCTCAACGCAATGTGTCGTGGTACTGATGCTGCTAGTGGGGAGTTCGACTCCCAGTATGCGTGGATGCGTTAGGCTTCGACCTCCTCTTGTAGTACAAAAAAAGAAAATCATCAGCCTAGAACCTATGTATGCATGTGTGTGCATGACTGTGTGGGTATCAAGTTGGCAAGTTTCAGGTGCCTATGCCTCAACCCGAACCAAGACTAAGCCTGGGACCTCACCGAGAAGTTCTAGGTTTGGGTTGAGGCATATAGGCACCTGGGACCTGCCAACCTTATACATACGCACACATACATGCACACACACACACATATATATATATAATGTATACATGTATGTATATGTATAGTAGTTAAGTCAACCTGGAGCCTAGTCCAACCGGGTACAAGTTTGGGTTTTGAATTTCATTAATGAAAAATTGGGTCAGGCATGGGCAGACTTGCTTTTTACCCTAACCCGACCCCTCTACCCTATTTGCTAGACCTGGTTCTTTGTGGTAGCTGATGTTTTAAGTTGAGTCAGTATAGCACTTCAAGAAAAGAGAAAATAGAATAATTATCCTGTAAACGAGAACCACAATCAAACGGTACTGTTTTTTAAATGAAATCTTTAAATATTATTAAGATTTTAAAAATAAAAGAATACCTGACGGTTTGATATCACTGGTTCTGGTTTCATGTAAGGTGAAACTGGAACCGAACTGGGTGGTCTCCGATTTCATATCTAATTCTAGCTTCTGTGTCATCCAAAAGGTTTCAACCGGTTCTCAGCCTGATTTGGTTCCGGTTAAAACTGTGGGACTCATTTAAAACCGGTCATGTCTACAATCAATCTCTTTTAGTCTTTAAAGCATTGGCCTTTATCATATTTTTGCATACAATCTTTCTTAGTCATACAGCATGTGAAACATTATTGAGAATTATCAAGTGTCTCGTGTTGAGACACGTCATGAAGGGTCCACATAGGACACGCCCGTGTCGATGTGACAAGATCAGCTTGTGGCCAAGCGTGTATGACAATGTCATGCGCGTTCTAGAGAGTCCAGTCCAAACTCGTCTTCCTATTTAACGTTTTGTGAGAAGATTCGAGGTCATCCAAACAATTTATTGTCATCAACTCTCCCTCGTAGGAGTGAGAGGAAAGGGAAATCTTTTCCTATGCGAAATTCATTACCAATATGCAAGACGCAAGAAAATAATGAAGCCAGAAAGCTTTGACTGCAATAACAACAATTAAGCCTTTTTTAAAAACTAAATGGGGTCGGTTATATATGTTTTTGTCGAGCTCGATCCTATACCACGCTAACAATTAACTCAAGAAAAAGTTTGAATGCGATCTTTAGTAATCACCGGTTAACTGTTTTTTACCAAACTAACCATATGAGAGATGGATTCTCATGGAAAACAAATTCTACTTTGTTTTTGGGAATCTGCGTTTTTAGCCTTGAGGAACTTGTATTCTAATTAAAAACGAGGTAGTAGGAGAATTTTTACCGTGGAGTGATAACTAAGTGATCTTTTTGAAAGTGTGTATTATAGTGGACCGGCACGGATTGGCCCGTGGTCTATACCTTTTTTAAAGTGGGGTGAATTATTTATGGAGGCCGACAGTTCGAAACCCGGAGGCATGCATCTGGCTCTTTGGTCTCATAAAGAAAACCAGGTTGACAAGTTCAAATCCAACTAGAATTTTTTTTGGGTCGGGCTCGGGTTTGGGCACCTTGTACAGGTTCTCATATTCAAACTATTGAAGAAAAGGTGCACCTGGAGCCTTGTCTCAATTGGCAGGGTGGCATGACGCCCTTGCTTCTGGTGGGGTGTTCGAATCAGGGTAGGTGCATGCGTGTGTTAGGCTTCCGCCTGCCGTTGTAAAAGAAGCTGTTGAAGAAAATGGGTCTCCAGTAAAAAGCATAACTGCTTAGTTAGATGAGAAACGTAAACCGGGTATACCCGTGGGCCTTACGGGTATGCCACATGCCATGTGTGGCCCGATAAAGATTCAAGTTCGACCCACGGACCTATGGATTGAGGCTTGAGCTTTGTGTCCGACCCGCTTACTGTTAGTCTAACAACTCATCTAGAATATGACTGGTTCCACGTCATCCATGACGTACGTCACAAGATAAAAAGCTACGTGGCTCGATCCAGCTGTATGAGAACACATGAACGGCTACGGTATATCCACGTGGGACGTCGACATTATAGAAAGAGATATACACACGCCACGTGGAACGTCGTCGTTCGGCCCACACCCGATCCCGTGGCATTCCGCACCCTTTAGACGGAAAATTTCTTCACGGGTACCTCCCATCGGCTGGTATTCCTGAGACCTACGCCGAAATTTCTAAATTTCATCATCTGATCCAAACTTTTCAATTTGCTTATGCACTTTAATTAACTCTTTGCTCTGAAATTGCATGCACAATGAGAACCTCCCAAGGGATGTGCCTTAAGAATGCATGGCATGAATATGATCTCTTGGGAAATCCTTTGTAATAGAGAGAGAGAGAGAAGAGGAGTGCGAGTTCTTGTTTGTGGACTGAGCTTACTATTTGACCCTAGATGCATGAAAATGTTGAGATGTATGTGTGGTTTCTCATTGACATACCGACTAAAACAACCACTTTAGTGGGCCATTAGGTCCCAATTTTTTAGGATACATATTAAGTTTAGGCCTCCAAATCTTTTGACCATACTTAATGAGGTCCCATTTCACTATTTAGCTTACCTCAACTTGTGTCATACCATGGTTGTTAGAGCCTTCTTTTAGTGCCAACTTCCCCCTTTCCCTTTGTGATAATGGACTTCAATGTGAATATGCTTTGTGATAATGAAACAGTGATTTGACTCACCAAGTATAGGGTGATAACTCGTCAACATAGCAAACACGCATGCATATGCACGCACATTACCAACTTCCCTTTGTACTGTTCCTTAATGGCGTTCAAACGTATTCTCTCTTGTGTATATTTTTATGTCAAGACTACAAACTCAAACCCTTTCCTAGGTTTCAACTATGCAATGACTTCTCTACACTAAGAAATAGTTGGTATCCATAACTCCAGGCCGAAGCCGGAACGCCGGCATGTGAGCTGAACAGACCAAACGTAGCGTGTTCGATCTCAGTCAGTAGTTGTTACGAGCCCAGTCAAGCTCAAGCTCATGAATAGGGATGGCAATCACATCCCGTCCCGTATGGGGCAGGTTTTTAGTAGATCCGCTCCACCCCAGAGTATATATATATTAGTATTTTTATATAAATATATGTACATTATAAGTATTATATATGCTTATATTTATATATAAATAAGATTTTGTTTAATTTAGTTTAATAATATAAAATATCATAAATAGATTTTATATTTTATGTAAAATATGCATTGAATATTTTTTTCTTAAAAAATAGTTTTATTTAGTGAAGTGGAGTAGGGCGGGGCCTGATAGATCCAATTACGTGTGGGGCGGGTGCTAGTCTGATCCCCCAAGACCCACTGGATGGGACGGGTGTGCTAAATGTAAGTCCGTGATTTGCAAAAGATGTGTCATTTATGATGAACATTAGAATCATTCAAAATGGTGTTTGTTTTGATGAAGAATTTAGTCGGACATAGGCAACTTGTTCATTTCCAACCTCAAGTTTAACCATTAAAAGAGAAATAATCGGTGGTGGACTCAGGATTTTTTTAGGTGAGGCGTGCTTGTATTTCGAGTGAGACACACTTATATTTTTAATCTCGTTTCGCTGCTTGACTGTTCCAGATAGATTTGGTTAACTTATTCTCTAATTGTGGATGTGGGTATAAACATCATTTGAACAAGTTCCGTTTCTCATAAAATCAGATCGCTTGCTTCAAATGATGATCTTGCTGAGTTGAGTAGTTCCAGAGGAAAAACATTACGCTCAATGCGTCTATCATTAGGAGGGAAAGTAAGCCGAGACGATCATGCTCGGAAATCGAGAAAAACTCGAAAGTTAACTCTATCTTTTGCACCCAGAGTGTTAGCTCAATGGAAGGGCGCTCTAGCACCATTGGAGAGTTCGACTCCCGGAGTGTGCATGTGTGTATCAGGCTCCGGCCTCCGCCTGTAACCCACAAAAACAACTCGTCTTTTCAAGCTCGAGTTGTTCTGAGCTCACCAATACTTGGCTTGAACAGGTCGTGAGCCTATTCATCATAAATATGAAATTTATTTATATTTTAGAAGTTCCATGAACATGGGTCAACCAACATTTATTTGAACCAATTTCACGAGCTCAGTCGATGTGATCTCGAGTGAGCTCAATCGAGTCAATCTTCGTCGCAACCCAGCTCAAACAACCCTAGCAAGCTAGAATTATTGGAGTGTAACTCAAGGTCGAACTCAAGCCTGGAGATTGAAGCTCAAGCTTGAGCTCAAGACAAGCATTTCTTGAAGAGTCGAGTCGAGCTTGCTCATGCTCGAGTGTGTCCTCGGGCTCAACTCGCCTTGATTGCACCCGTATTGATTATATTTGTCAATTTGACTTGGACTAGCATGTAAAACCTAACGGTCTTCATGGTAGCCTTATTCTCAATTATGCTAACATATTAGCTCATCACTTCAGTGATTAAAGCTTGCTTACATAATTTTTACAACTCATATGCAGGAATTTTCTTACATGATGACCCCAGTGAGTTACATGGTCTTACTCCTGCCTGACTTTTATATACAGAAAAGGAGATGTAAGAGTCGAAACGAGGCGCAATTTTACCGGCCACATGATGATGGATCGACAAACAAGCAATTCCAGTTTAGACTTCTTCCTGTTATCCTCTGATAGATTTAATGATGTTACAGACTGTATTCACATAGTCCCCTGGATATGAATTTCCCCTGTTTCAGTTGTATTTATATTTTGATACACCAGGAACACTGAAATATATGAAGAGCCTGGTGATGAAACCATGAATTTGTTGAAGCTTGTAGGAACAATATAGGAGAGCTTCGAAAAAGCTAGGATTTTAGGTTTTCCACTCGGTTTACTTGCCTTGATAAGATTGATCAATTCATACAAACGGTTGGTTGGCTCGAGTAGTTCGATACCTGCTTCCCTTAAGCAAGGTCTCAAGTTTGAATTTTGTGAATGGAGAAAACCAGTGCTGGGAGAGCTTTACCCTGGTAGTGGGCCAACCCAGTTCAAAGGGAATCAGTCGGTATCGTCGTGGGCTTCTAGATACCAGTGGCTTAACCGAACAAAAGAAAAGGATTGATTAATTCATGGTACAAAATCCTGCAAGTAATCTTCTTTCTCTTGAAACTTGTGTTCTGCAATTGTCTAATTCCATCATGTCTCTTCGAAGAATTTCTTGTCAAACTTGTTAAGTTTTGTAGCCTACGACTTGGCTTTGGTCCAGAAACCTCATTTGAACCTGAGGGGCCTGTCCTATAAATAGTGCAGATGGCATTCTTCCTCTTATGTCATAATGAATCGACTCAACTTTTCTGATCTTTTTCATCTAAAGGTGATTTAGTCCCACGGTAAACATTTGCCACCACTCTGCTTTGAGTATCGAAATCTCGCAATCATGAAGGAAATTCTATATTTTCACCTCATGAACGAGGAACCGATTTCTGTCCAGCATGCAAGTTACTATGCCAATAGTCGGCATTTTCCTCATAACTTTATTGCCTCTACCGTTGAATCATTAGGGCGTTGCAGAACAAACTTCTGAAAGCCTGAAACTCATGAGTCTGTCAGTGCAGTTGATCATTTTGCTTGATTTGTGTAGTTACCAATAATCTCCACATGAGCAATCACCACTATTGAAGTGGTGAAAGCGGTTTGAGTCCCTCACTGTAATCTCTCTACAAACTACCCTTGATATAATCTTGATAAATGTATGACGGTCTCCACAGACCCTAAGGTTCTTAACTATTTGAAGAGGGGTTTCTGCTGGAGTGCTTATAAGCCCAAAGACTATGGCTAGCCTTTCACTGTGGTGAGAGAGAATTTGCTCTTTATGTTCCTCTTCTAGATCATGAAGTACAAAATTTGTATTAGGACAATATCCTTCGCTTTTCAGGCGAGAGCTCAGTTCGTCCAGCTTCTTATATATTTGATCTTTCAATGGGTGCAATCTATCAGAGGCTGTGAACATATGGATTCGACTTTTGACCTCGATCCAACTATAACCAATCTCTTTCTTGATTTTTCTCTCTTCCATCAGACTCCTCACCTTTCCTCTTTCTTCCCATCTCCCAGTTGCAGCATACATGTTAGAAAGCAGAACATAGGCAGCAGAGTCATGTGGCTCAAGCGAAATGAGATTGTTGGCTGCAAGTGCACCTAGTTCCAGATTTTGGTGCACCCGACAAGCACCCAATACAGTTCGCCAGACAGTGGCACCAGCTGGAAATGGCATTTCATTTATAAGATCCATGGCATTTTCAAGTTGACCCGCACGACCGTACACATCAACCATGCATGCATAGTGCTCCATTGTTGGATAGATCTTGTAATCCCGAGTCATGGACTCAAAATATCGATTGCCTTCCTCTACTAGACCTGCATGTGTACATGCAGTCAGAACGCCCATAAAGGTGAATTCATCTAGTTGCAATCCTTCTTTTTGTAATTCACGAAAGATGCCAATGGCTTTCATCCCTTGACCATGTTGAGCATAGCCTGAAATCATTGAATTCCATGACACTAGGTCTCTCTCAGTTTGTCGTATGAACAGCTTGTGGGCATTATTGATGTCTCCGCGTCTTGCGTACATTGTCAACAAGGCACTGCTTACACAAATGCCATTCTCAAAGTGGGATTTGATGGCAAATCCATGAAATTGTTTCCCTTGTTCAATGGTTGCAGTAGGGCTGCTGCATGAATTAATGACACTAGAAAAAGTAAACTCATTTGGTTGAAAGCCTTCTCGGGCCATTTTTCGGAAAAGTCTTGCACCACCCTCTGAGTCTCCTGTTCGTCCATAACCAGATAGCATTGCTGACCATGAAACAATGTCCTTTCCATACATCGCATCGAAAATGTTTGCTGCCTCATTCATAGATCCTAGCCTAACATATGCAGTCAACAATGCAGTTGCTACTGTTGATGAGTTCTCATAGCCCATTTTGACAACTTGGGTATGAACCTGCAAAGGTGGTAAAATGGGCGCAGCAGTGAGAATCGTAGAGAAGGTGAACTCATTCGGCTGTATACTCTCTGCTCTCATCGATTCAAAGCCATCCACTGCTTCCTTGACATTGCCATTCTGCAGGTAACCACCAATCATGGCAGTCCAGGAAACCACGTTTCGAACCTCGGGCATCAAACAGAACAAAGTCCAGGCACTGCCCACATCCTCACACTTGATATAAGCAACCACTAGTCCAGTTAGAAGACTAGTATCTGATCCAAATCCCTCTTTAACTGCCCATGAATGCAGCTGTCTAGCAAAAGTCAATTCTTTCTGGTATACACAAGAGTTGATGAGTAAAGCAAAGGTTGCTCGAGTGAGCTGCACATTTTCAACTCTCATCTGATGGAGAATCTCTAGAGATTCCATAAGAAACTCGTTCTTTACATATCCTGTAAGCATAGTATTCCAAGAAACTGAATCTCTGTGAATCATTCCATCAAAAGCCTGCCTGGCCGAGGAAACCAATCCACATTTTGAGTACAAATTCATCAATGGGTTTCCAACGAAAACAATCATGGTCATGCCGAGTTTCATCACCAAAGAATGTATGTTCATCCCAGTTTGAACTGCACCCAGAGCCGCGCGAGCAGCTAATGCAGTTGAAAAAGTGAAAGCATTAGGCTTCACAATCTCTTCATGAATCTGAGTGAATCGCAACAATGCAATGTCAGCAAGCTCATTATGCACGTAGCCAGCAAGCAATGAGGTCCATGTAACCGCATTCTTTTCAGGCATCTGATCAAATGTCCGTTGTGCATCGTCTACACTTCCAGATTTCATGTACATGTCCACGAGTGCAGTGCCCACACCAACATCAAACTCATGACCAGTTTTCACGATGTAACAATGCGTTTTCTCTCCAACAATTCGTCTCAATAGGCCGGCACATGCCTTGAGAACAGAAGAGAGACAAGAGGCGTCTGGGGAAACATCCGATCGATGCATGTGAGAGAAGAGATTAAGAGCTTCTTGGTATTGGTTTCTCTGAGTGTATCCCATCAGCATATCATTCCAAGGAGGAGCCCCTCTTTGAGTCGTATCGTCGAATAATTGGTATGCAGAGGGAGCATTATCAGAAAAGGAAATAGGTGAGGCGTGGAACTGCAAATAATGAATGGTAAGGTGCAGCTGACGTTCTCTGAATGATGCTTTTGTCATCATCACTGATCACCGAGAGTCTCCAACCAATCAGCTTGACGTTGTTCCTGCATTTGGAGATGGAATACTCATGTGCCGAAGCTGAAGGTGAGTTTGTTGGTGGGGATTCAGGTAATTTCTGCCAATTTTCACACACACACACACACACACACACACACAGAGAGAGAGAGAGAGAGAGAGAGAGAGAGAGAGAGAGAGAGAGAGAGAGAGTTGGGAGGATCTTCGGAACAATCCGAAAAAAAATCGGAGTTCATAAGCACATATTGTTGGGATTTAACTTGCGGAATAAAATACGGACACCAATTACAGATTCAACTCTGATTTAGTTTGAACCAAACACTTGTCTCATAGAGTAGACAGAGATGAAAGGGTAAAGAAATTGGAAGAAGACCCATTTTTGATATATGAGATCGATATTCAATAAATTGAATGATTTTCACAAGGAAAGTGGCATCAAAGATCTCCTTGTTCATAGTTGGACTTGCTCTCAAATATAGATTAGTGAGTGAATGAAAGTCATGAATTCGGCTCCAGCAGATCTCTAACTGAAACCCAATCTCCACTGAAAAGCCGAAATGTATAAATGATTTAGCATTTATTTCGTCCGGTCTATCAGCACCCCTAATTAGGGATGGCAATCCCTTTTTTAGAGTAAAAATTCATGGTCTCTCTCTCTCTCTCTCTCTCTATATATATATATATATATATATATATATATATATATATATATATATATATATATATATATATATATATATATATAACCCTTTTCTCACACATCATAAAGTTCAGTTAATTCAACAAATTAATATTTCTTTCAAACAATTTGTAATCTTTTTCCTCTTTTAACATTTTTGAAATTTAGTTTCACATTTTTTTAAATCATTTTTTATTTATCTAACTATTTAAAAAAAAACTCATTTTATCATCTATTGATTATTTATATATACAGTCTTTCCTTTTGTAACCATTCACACCTTTTGTACTTATAATTATTATAGTGAGCCTAATTGATCCTCTACTCTTTAACATTAATGATATCTTTTTGTCGCATGCTCCACTTCTTCATTTTAACCAAAGTACATTATACATAATATACAATATTATACATAATTAAATCTTAAATAAAAATATTTCTTATATAATATTATACATTGTATTGATGTAAACTGGTAGGTGTCTGTCTAACCCCGACTTGAATTAAGGGGTCGGGCTAACCTCCTTGAATAAGATAACCATACATTTACACAGAATCAGGTACCATGGCTGATGGCACCATTTGGTAACTGGATCGCTAGATCAACAATTTGGAATCAGACTTGAGCATCAATTTGAGACTAGCACCAAATAAAACACCCATGATCAGGAAGGAACAAGAGGAGATCAGATCACAGTATAAATTCCGATCCCAACTCGCAAGCCGAACCTCCCTTCGTGACTCCTACAACTTCACAGAGGCTTCACTCCAAGCCCCATTTCATTAGGGAACCTCAAAGGGGCACCCCACAGGGCCTCTGAACAAAAGATTTAGAATTGGATGACTTTGAAATGAATTAATAAGCAAGAAGCCTCCTCCTATCTTCCATCTATCAAAACGAGAAGCTTATATGAAGATTGCTCGTACAAATTCCATCGAGGAACAACCAAATATAATCACAAAAGGGATGTGCAACACAGAACCGCTCTAGGGAAGATGCACCGAGATGAATAAGGAGACCGCGGTGTGTTAACACTGTACAATTGAAATGACTTAGATCTAAAGGGTAGACTCACATATTGCTACCTCTACATGGTTATCATACACTCCCTGAAAATCTACTGTGAAAGACCTGCACATTTCCTGCAAGGCTGTGATCATGTATCAGTCTTCGGAGGTGGAACTTCTTCCTGATTGGTATTTGTTTCAGCGGCACTTGTTTCATACTCAGAAAGCATATCCATGAACTCATTTAGCAGACGCTGCACTTTCCGGCTTGATGCCATTGCCGGGAGGATATCTTCTCTGAGGAGCTTGTGCTTTTTCATTCCCTGCATGTATAACCATAGTCCAAAGCATGAAAATCAGTCTTTTTTTCTTTTGATCTTTCTTTTTGGTATTGACAAGCTGGGGTTAGGCAGATCCCTACTCGACCTACATGCCCCTGGCTTGGGTAGGTACAGAACCCCCGAGAAACCCTAGCCAGATGAGAAAAACAAACCAAAACCTTTTCCACACTAGGTGGAAAGAAGACGCAATATGTACCACAAATAAATCTGCAACATGTTCTATGCATGCATAGGCATGCATATAACATTTCTTGGATCCACACACACGTGTGTGTGTGGACTGTTATAAGCAAGCAAAAGCAACACATGCAGCCTTACAAGAACGAAAGGGTCCCATGCAGGACTCTGAGAAGCGGCATCAGCAACCATGCTAATAGGAGGACCAAGGAATGTCTCGCAGATTTCTCTCAGGCGTGATTCATCTGCTTCCCTGTTGGCAACACAACATCGTGAATTAAGATGTAGCAATCTGAGTGCCTGAAGGAACTTTCACAGAAGCCAGGTTTTAGTTTTGTACCTTTCCTTAGATTTTTGTAAACCATTTTAGACAAATTTGTTAATATGATCCAAATTGCAAGCATATTGATGACCATATCCTCATAATTTTAAATGAATCTTCACAGAGAGTATTGTGAAAAAGAAAAGTTATTAATCAATTCTCCTACAATGTATTACTGACTTCCAGAAAGTTCTTTTTTTTTTCTAATGCTTCAGCAAAGTGGATGCTGCACGCGTGCATGTAGTACACAGAGTGAAAGATTAATAACAACCTGGAGAGAAATCGGATGTAGGAGAGGAGACATTGGCGATATTCATTGGGTGATTTCAAAACGAAAGAAGCTTCTAGCTGAGCCTCCAAATGTGCCCTGGTTTGCACCCCATCATCAGTCAAAGTCCTGTTCCAACCACATTTGTGAATGCTAACTCTATCACATTCGTTAAACCAGATAGGCATCAAAACTTATGTCAGACATTAACATGACTAGATAAAGCAGCAAAACCAAGCTATCTGTATTGTAAATGCTGAAACTAAAGAAATAAAACGAAATTGACTAAAATATTTTCAAGGAGGTGATCTCTCTGCTGCAAGAGATGTTATGACTATGAGGAGAATGATGGTTTAAGTAAATAGCATTGGGCTAAACCTACTAACTCCATTAAATCTGACTAGGATTTACTGTTCCCCACAAATAACTCAATGTGAATTAAGTAAATGTCAATAAGTTCTAAAAGGACGACGGAAGCAGTATCAGACATATGTACCTATTCCAACCAGGCTTTCTTGTCAAGAACTTCCCAATATCAACTTGCAAACCAGCAAGTTCACCAACTTGCCCCAGGTTCAACGAACTTGCAAAGTTTGAAGCAGGAAAGCAATCATCAGCAATCCGCGCCCAACAGCAAAGGCTCAAATCAAAGAGAAACGCTTGGCGGGTTGCTAGAACAACCATAGGTGACCCCGATCTTGAGAATCTTGCAGATATAATTTTGATCGAACCTGGAACAGTTTGAAACAACAAATGATCATGTAGAACACTTTGAGGAAAATTTCATCTGATAAAACATCTAGGTTTATGCAGTTAAAAACCAAAATCCAGAAGTAAAAGCAACTGACGGTTGGAATATGATGCATTTGCATTGAGATGAAATAGATGACTACTGGAAATCTAACCTGGATCTTTTGCACATGAATCATCTCTGGAAGTAAAAAGAACGTTTAAGGAATCATGCACAAGGCAGGTCCTACTAAACAGATCCCAAACATAAAACAATCCCCTTTTTGTCACTAGAAGCAGTTTCCAGCCCTCGTCACAGTCAACAAAAATTGCAGAAGACCCCACCATTAAGGTTGGCATTGCTCTTCTCCCACACTTGGTGTAAACCTTCAGAAACAGAAAAGTAAAACAGCATAATTACAATATACAATTGATAATATGTATGAAAACATAGACAAAATCTAGTACTGTTCTTCCGAACAGAATATTCACAGGGTGGACACAAAGAACACAGAAAAATGACCAAAATTCACAAAATCAATACTTGGAAGAGTGCAAACTACAGGGTACAAACAGCGTTATCAACAAGGGGAGGCCCACGAATAAAACCAGCATATTTTTGTAAACTTTATGAAGCTACTTTTATGTGATGAATGTCGTCTGACAGGTAAAAAGACGTCTCTCGATTGGCTCACTTCCTTCTAAGATAAGCTGTGTGACAGTGGCCATAATCAAAATCTATGGATTCAATCAACACTGGCAAACTTCAGGAAACAAAGTTAACAAACTGGATCACGTAAAGAATGAAGGGCCAGATCAATTCCATAATACCTGCAAGCAGCCATCTTCTGTGCCGACAGCCCAGAAATTAGCATTGCCAGCCAAAACGGTCACCTTCCCTGACAACCTGTCAGACCAGAGGGTAGCAACCTCTTTTGAGCATGTAACTTCAGTTTCCTTTGGCACGACTGCATTTCCTACCCCATACACTTCATTTATAACCCGCTCTACAGGCTTAGCCTCCAAGCACAGTGCAGTGCTATCGTCACCATTTTTTTTTCCAAAGACACGGATTGAAATGATGCCTTTAGATATCTGTGAACTTGACATTCGCACAAGCCCAGCATGTTCAATATTAAGTTTTCCATCATTAGTATCAGTAGGTAGAACTTTCTCAAGAACCAGGTTCTCAGTAATGCTGGCTCTTGCTGTTACTCCACTACGCTCCTTGTGGCAGCATCCTCCAGCAACGTCATTTGTCCAAGATCTTCCAGCAGGTCTCTTAAAAGCCTCTTCCTTAATTCCAGCATCAACACAATGAACCCCATTATCATCCCTCTTTTGGTCTGAAACTGAAAGGGCTAGATCTAGTGAAGCTCTCTGGGCAATGCCTGATATATTATTCTGATGCACTGGCACGCCAACAGCTTCAGGAATAATTCTTTTTCTACCATCAGGTCGTCTATATTCTGTTTGTTTTACGGGACTAGAAGTTCCAGTAGAACATCTCATTAATCCACCATCGCTGGAACTGACACCACCAATAGCAACACCACTAGGAATTTCACTTTTCTTTTCATCTTCAGCAGGTGCATCAGAAACCTTTGGGTTTGGTTGGTCGACGATAGAGTTCTCAATATCCATAGAAGGTTTCACAGGTAGCTGGTTCTGATCAGGAACATCAGTCACCTTTTTGGCAGAAGATTGTTCAGCAGATGCAGCTTCAAGCAACAATTGTGCAGGATTTTCTGCTAACTTTATCTGCCTTCCTCTTACATCACCATATCTACTTCTTTTCAACTTATCTAACTCAGCATCTGTCAACTTATGGCCAAGTTCTTTAACTTCAAAGTGAAATGTGGCGATAGTCCCATCCAAGGAGCAGGCAAAAAGGGCATAACCATCCGGACTCCTATTTAATGTGAACCATGATATCAGGTAATAGGAGCTTACATCATATGCCATATGGCATCATGTCAGATGGAAAAGGCAAATGCATAGTCAGTTAAAATCCACCTAAAGAGAAGAGAACTAACAAACGGATAGACAAATTTAGGATGAAAAAATTCAACAGGAGATCTCATTTTCGTGTATATAATTGTGCTAGGTGGCAACAATTTTGCATCTCAACTGTGGCATAAGGGTGAAATTATTCTACGAAGAGTTTGAGAAAAGCCCTTTCCATTGGTCCCCATGGACTCACGTCACTTTTTGCAGTCATAAATACCAGGAAGCCAACCCTGCCTGTTGGATTTGTCTATTCATCAGCAATAACACAGTTAAGGGAGATCACAGCTGCACATTGAGTCAATTCTGAAAACAATCTTTAGAAAAATTACAATCCAACATATCCACAAACTACACTTGTATATGTATGAAATCCTCTTACCAAGATAAGTCGACCACGCTTTGAGTAAAATAGTGTTTTGCAACAAAAAGTGGCCGAGGGCTTGATGTTGTCCACACTGTAATAGTGCAATCTTGACTCCCTATGGCGATCACATTATAAGGAAGCAATTCCTTGGGATTTGAGTTTGATGCTGGTTCCCTTGCTGTAGATTTGGATGAGCCATTCAACCAACCCATTGATTCAACTCTTGGCTCTGAACCATTAGCATAAGTCTTCCGGAACATAGAATGATTAAATTTTACAGCAACAACTGGTGCATTGTGCCCAAGAAAATCAAATGTAGCAGACCAATCACCTCTTTCCAACACTGGGGCAGAGTGCCTGGGCTTTTGAAATCCATTCGTGGTTGTGATAAAATGTCCACAAGGTGACCATCCAAGTCGTCTAAAAAATGTTGATCCCACCTGATGAGATTGTGAAATAGTCAGCGTAACAAAGGATAAAACAATCACATGATCAAGAGGAAAGATGCATTACAAAAAAAGAAAGAAAGAGAGAAGATAAAAAATGCAACATACGGATTTTCCCCAGTGCCCTTCGGTTCTATGCTCAATGCTCCAGTCACTTGTTCGCCAGATAATGGCAGTCTTGTCATCTGACTGACTTGCAAGGAAGGAACCAACAGGATCCCAAGCAACTCCTTTCACTAAGCTTGAATGTCCTCTTAAAACAGCGGTACAGATACCATTACTCGCATTCCATATATGAACAGTATTATCTAAACTACAGCTAGCCAGTATTGAATCATCTGGTGACCAATTAAGATCCACCTACTTCAGGCACATAAAAAGAAACACCTCGGTTAGACAGTAAATCAGGACCCCTAAAGGTTTATTGGAAACGTGAAACATCTAAAGAAAGATCTCAACATAAAGTGAGAAAACAATAGATAAATAAGTCTAGAAGTTAATTACCACGTCAGCAGTATGACCGCGAAGAGTCATCATGACCTTCCAATTTTCTACATCTGGAGGCTCGCCACTGCCAAATTCAGTGGTGCCAGTCCCAGGTTTTCTCTCATGAATGAGAATCAGCTGATCATCAGAGCCAGATGCCACATAACGTCCATGTTTTGCCCATCTTACACAATTAACAGATCCAAAATGATCACGAAGCGTAGCTAGCAAAAATGGTGCTGATTGATCAAGCTCGGCATCCTTAGATACATATTTCATATTCCATATGCGAACCTTCATCAGATAATAAATCACATTAGTATAGAAAGCATCAGCTGATGCAGAAGATCTTCCGTCCATGACCATGGAAATGTGAAAAATATTAACTGTATATGTTACAGTAAAGAGGTAAAGATGCACTAAGAAATGGTGTAATTTTCTACAGTACATAAATTGAAAATCATGATTGCTGTTTTAGTCATTGACTAGGTATCTCCACTTGCAGCTTTATGTTCACAGCTAAAAACTTACTTTAGCAAATATGGAGTATGCTAACCGCAGTTTTATGGCATTCTCCAATAACTTCACTTTCCATAAACTTTTAAATTTTATTACTATTTATTGAAATTCCACAAGTTTCCCAACAAAAAGGTAACACTTAAAGACTTTTGACAACATGCCTCTTTTTCTATGTGGAGGGATCAGAAAGACAAGAATGTCATTTAGAAGAAGATGTGAGTTTCGCAGAGAAGGTTATACTTCATATGATGAAGAATCCATTCTACCTAACAAGAAGATAAATACTGGATACATCGCACAGTTTATTCAGCAGAAAACCTAATACGTGGTGCAGAGTTGCATCCCAACTAGTCTATCCAGGTATTATTCATAACAACTCGTAGAATCAGCACAACTTTTGAAGAGTGTCAACATGAGAATATCCATTGCTTAGAGAAGGATGATTTGATCATTTGTTCCTGAAAAAGTCAACAGGCAACAAGTAACAGTCAATGCCGATGATCCATCAGATTGCTTATCACCAGATGGTTAAATACATAGCACATACTTTAGCTCAATGTGCACAACATAATTAACCTCGATAAATTCATTCAAAACATTGTTAAGCATCATACTGGCATATTTATCCAGCAATCGAACCGCAGATTGACTCTAAACTTTACAGTCCAGCTACTTGTTGAGGTGGAAATTCATAACTCTACAGTCCTACTTGCATCAATCCATTATAAATTCCACCTCAACAATTAAACTGTAAAGAATCTGGATGGCTCAAACACTGCTTTCCACGATGCTACTTCCCAGTTGTCACACTTGCCGAGAGAAAAAAGTGCAACCGATTACTTGCTCGCAACCCTCCTGGAAACCAAAGTACTTATACACCAAAATTAACACTCCCATACTAATATCCGACCAAAACAAAGATAGCAAAACCCAGATTTTCATATTTAACGAAGACACACCTAAAACACTCAGTAGAGAAAACACTTCAGAGGCGCATCACATGTACTAGGGACAAGTTCAGAACAAAGCAAATAAAAGAAACGTTCATAATAGCATATAAGACCAACCACGTCCAACAAAGTGAAACGACACACATTCTCATTCACCAAAATCCTTCTCTAAGCAACTCAATAAAGAAGAAAGGAAGAGAAAGAAAAGAAATTTAGTCGAAACCACACATACTTGAGCAATGAAGAAGGAAGGCATAGTGAACTCAAGGACGATAACGATAAGTAGCCAAAAAGTTCACCTTATGATCTCCTCCTGCGGTAACGAAACGGAGGCCGCCCGGTTGAATGTCTATCGAGAATATCTGCAGGCCTCCATGTCTCACCCATCCCGGCTTCTCAGTGATCATCTCTCCCTCTCCGCTCTCAATTTTAAATTATTACACTAATCTCCATAAAATCCAGTAAGTCTTCTCTTGGATTGACCCAGAAATTCAAAGCTCAAGAATAATACCCCACAATCATTAATCGATCTGAAAAGCCTAAATATGCAATCTTCGAAAGATCTCCTGAAGACCAACTTTAGACAGGAGAAGAAAACCACAAAAGGGGAAGATGGTGATGAACATAACCTGAAAATACATGCCCTGGTAAAAGAAAGGGAACTGTCAAAGCAATAACCCCTTCACTAAGTTCACTTAGACCCCCAAAAGGGTAATGGGCAGAAACCCTAGATGGCAGTTGGACTGTGGAGTCAAGAGAAAAAAACCAATATTCTGAAAAATCAGAATCACCCTTTTAGCTCCAAGGGGTTTCAGATGAATCTGCAAGTTGCAATATGATAGATGAGTAAAAGTTTGAATGAGGATTGAATAGTGGATTACCCTTTAGTTTTTGTATTGAGGGACTCAAAAAGAAAGGCATAGAACAGGCAGAGCACCACTTGATTCGTCAAATATGTATTTTATGCTACATTGAAAAGAAAAGATAGATGAAGAATAAGCTTTACCTCTACACAAGATGATCACAGCCTGATGGCTCCATCCTGCTTGACCCGCACTAAGAACAGCACAAACCACTTATCCAAAGTTTCCTCCGTCCTTTCTTATCTTGTTTTTTTTTCTGGCTTGTGCAAGCAGGAAAATCCTAGACAGGCGTTTATATGTTTTATGATGAAAAGGGTGGTCTTAGTTTCTCTTCTCTTATGTATCAAGGTCGGATTCGATAAGCAAGTGGGGATCTAATTTCTTTTAGCTTTCATGCGTTGGACTTAGTTGAGGAGCTGCTAACTGAAGCAAACTAGACCGGGTTCGAACAGCTCAAAATTCTAATACTTGAAAGCACATGTGAGCTCCTATATTGTCGAGTCCTTTATGCCACTTAAAACCTCTGTGGCATACGTCCAAAGTTCGGTCATCCTTGTCAGGGATGGCAATCTCAACCCACCCGGTAGGTACCCACATCGGGCAGGTTCTCAAGGAAGAAAACCGACCCGATTGCCGGGCAGGTCAAGTCTCATAAGATCTTCAAGGTGGTCATAAAATCTTCAAGTTATAATGGTTCATGTTGACTCTTTCATAATAAGATCAGCTAAACCCTATTTACTACCTGAGGAGCAACCGTTCACGGTGATTATGAAGAAATCTTTTACGAAGTAGATACATTAGTTATATTTATATATGAAAAATCAAAATCTCGTAATATAACTCATGGCCTTCCAAAGGTAGAACAAGTGTTAGAAATTCGTTCTATTGATTTAATATCAATGAACTTAGAGAGGTCAGGTAAGGTTTAAGGTAAAGCCATTTCGTCTTGCCAATATATATATGTGTGTGTGTTTTATTATACATAGAGAATGGGAGTTGCTGGACTTGTATTCATGTTAGGCTCTTCTATATATTTTTATTTTATCCTATTAAAGAAATGGATGATCTAAATGATGAAAATGAGTCTACTCTCTTATCTATTTATATACACTAAGTAAATATATCTTATATGCACATATATTATATATAAAAATAAATATATAATAAAATATTGGCTCTTCTACATTTATCACTTTTGATTTAATATTATGAGAAATCATAAAATAGACTTTATGTTTTATGTAAAATATGTGATATTAACTGATTTTTTTAAAATTTATTGCAAGTTAGAAGTGGGGCAAGGCAGCATGGAGCAGATTATACCACAGTGCGTGTATGACGGCTATGGGGTTTCATCCCCGAGATCCAGCGGGCGGGGAGGAATAAAAGGTTTCCTGTGTGAGGCGGGTGCGGGTGGGGAGAAAACCTTCTCGATTGCCATCCCTAGTTCTTTTTTCATGCCTCAATAGCAGAACATGTTTCCCTTTCCTTTTCATTTAGTGTCATTTCAGCAAACATTTTTCATCACAAAATCTTATGAAAGTTGGTTGGTTGAACTGAAGGAGTCACAATATGGGCATGAATTTGAACATGAAATACACTGCTAACCTCTGTCTGGTTTGTGAACCAAAACTAGAATTCAATTTACAATGGAATTGAATTTTGTCAAGAACCACTGAACACAGGGAGGTAGCTTCTCCTTATCTTAGCAAGACAATAAGATTTCCTCCATCAAGATCTTATTGAATCAAATATTGCTTTAGTTGGGCTTATCTAGGGGTGCACACAAATCGATTAAAACCGACTGACCCAAATCAACCAACAGAAAGTTTTCATTTCGGTTCATTTTTTTGGTTTGTTTGGTTCGGTTTCAGTCTTAATATTCCAAAAAAAACTGTTATATTGATTTGTCTTTAACTTTTTGAAACTCAAAACTGGAAAAAAAAAGAACCTATGGAATAAGAGATAGAGATGTAGAAAGAGCAATAGCTCATCACAAGTTAAAGGTCATGAGTTCTATACCTGGGAAGTGCACTATGCCATCGAGATTGGTGATGGAGAGCATCGACGAAGGCTTCAAGGGAAGGCCATGCTTTGTTCTCCATCAACCTAATCTGCATTTGTCTCAAGTCTCCACATTGATTTACACAGACTTCATGAGGCAACACATTCAATAGATAAGATACACTTGAGTAACTTTGCTTCATTTCATGTATGAGTTACA
>JAYKKT010000049.1:6057500-6075000 GCA_036023115.1 Brasenia schreberi
CAGGATGAGAAACAGATTTCTTGTTGGTCTTTGGTCCGATTATGTTCTCTAGCATCTATTGTACATTATATTGATCAATAAACATGAATACAAGAGAGCTTCTGATCTAATCATACAAATGCTTGTTGGCTCCGTATAGTTTTTTTTTTTATAATGGGAGGTCCAAGCCTAACACACACACGCAGATGCGTGCACTGAGAATCGAACAACCACCAACGTATCCCCAATATCCTTGTAGCCATGCACTTCACCAATCTCGTATTAACCTGCCTTTTCCTGCTAACCAAGTATTCCCTTTAATAAATCACAGTTCAACTTCACACACCCTTCTTGATCTGGGGGTTTCTCCACTTAATTCTCGAATCCAACGATGCTGTATATTCCGGCAGCAAACCTCTCAATATCGTTCTATTTTGCTTCTTTCTTCTTCTTTAACTTTCACAACAATATAGTTTGCTGGTCCAGCTTTTATTCAACCAGCAATTTGGGACGGAACTTGTCCCCATCTTTAATTCTCAATCACAGAAGAAACAACCGTCGAAATAACCTTGCATTCAACTAGTGTTAGCGGCTACGACTAAGTTAATAACCCATGACTACAGTAGGTAGGTCAGGACTGGAGTAGTAATCAAAACCACCCAATTCTATAACCATGAAGTATCGGGTTTTACATGGGTTGGTTCAGTGGCAGAGCTAGAATTTTTTTTTGGGTGAGGTGCACACACACACACACACACATATATATATGACGTCAACAAAGTTTTTTACTTTTTATACATAGTAGTAGACCCAAGAATTTTTCAAATTTCTGGTAAGACATGCCTCACCTCTTCAAAAAAATGGGTCTGTCACTGGGTTGGCTGGTCTGAATTTGGATCAAGTGAATCCAATTCCATGTCCATACTGGACTGATCCACAATGATTCAAATAAGCTTCGGAGGATTTCCCTTCATGGATCTGTCAGGGGTTCGCGAATGCTGACCTCTCTGATCAGTTTTCATCAAACAGTAAGCATTAGCAAGCAGCCATAGTGTTGTCTCACCGGTAAGGGTCTGTGATGCAGGTGGTGAGTTTGATCCCTGGGAGGTGCAGGCATGTGTGTGTGTGTGTGGGGGGGGAAGCCTCCCATTGTAACCAATGAAATTAAGAAGCATTATAGAAATTCCATCCTTACTTTCATTCTGAGTTCGTTGTTAAGCGCCTAATTAGCACCATAGCTTACTTGCATATATGGGGAAGCTGATTTGCACGCATTCCACGTTATATTTAAAATCTAATAATGATAGGATATTCCTGGACGTATTTACTCCCGTATCTAACCCAATAGATGAGATCTCATTCTAGACATGGGTCCAACCAGAACCAAATTGGATCAGGAACCAGTTGAACCCACAACTGGTGAAACCAAAACCAGAATTGGGCCTGGAACCAAAGCTCACTCGGTTCAGTTCTGGTTTCACTTTTTACAAAACTGGAACCAGATCCAAACTGAAAGAGTATTTTTAAAAATTTCTCTTCCAAAATTTATTTTTTAATAAAATTATCAGTTCCAGACTCAAACAGGATGTGGTGGTTTCGAAATTCTATCCGAAACCGGACATGTCTATCTCATCGAATGGTTAAAATGAAACAGTCGAATATCATCCCTTGGTTGAATAATGATCAACTAGCTACGGGGTCGACTCACAAGTTGAATAACATGGGTGTGCATCTAGCTCACCAAGAAAAAAACTATATTATCCATCTTCCTCAATTAAAAAATTGAATCTCATCCCTTCGTTGAACAACCAACAATAGCTCAACTAGTTAGGAGGTTAACTCACAAGTTAAAGGGTTATGAGTTCAATGACAGAGGTGTGCATCTAGCTTCGGCCTCCCCGACCCATAGGCAATAACTAAGATTACTGTGTCTATTTCATATTTTATTAATGTGCGGTCATCGGTCACCACCCGCTACCTTCCCCAAGCGGGTAAAGCAAGACCTCGTGCACCAAGGAAATCTCAAGTTTAACCTCCATCCTGTCCTTTTCTTTTTGTAAGTCTAGGGATGGGAGGGGGGACTCACACCCACCCTCACCTTTTTTACACCTGCCCTCACCCTTTCTTACAACCCGGCCCCACTCATCCCGTCCTACTTTAACCTATATATTTTTTTTATATATTTAATATTATTCTTTTTTTTTTTATAGTATTTTATATTATTCAACTAAAAGTTATTATATATAAGTATATTTATACAATATATATATAAGCATGTAAAATACTTATATATATAACCCTATCCTAACCTACTTGCGAGTCTTTTTTACCTTGTCTCACTCTGCAGTGGGGCGGGATGGGTACTTGTGGGGAGAGTAGAAATTGCCATCACCTTGATTTAAATTTCAAAAAAAAAAAAATTTCATAGGTGAAATAAAATTGGTCAAACATCCCATTTACTTTAAGCACTTCTTTTAGCATAATTTGTATAAAAAACATTATATTATGGAATAGCAAAATTTACAATTCGGAAGGCTCTTAATAGTAAATGTCAAATGCACGATGTCAACTGTCGAGAAAGAATTAAATGGTCAAACCTACTTGTATCGGAGTAGATATGTGGACTGCGATCACCTTGGTTAGGTTGGGCTTTCACCTTGCAATAACTCACCTCCCAAGGGCCCAAGTTGATCATATAACAAGTTGAAGATCATGAGTTTAATACCCAAGGTGTGCATGCATAAGATTTCGGCTTTCTCATTCAACAACAATAACTAAGTCTTTTCTCATATTCGACAATACATACATGTGATCAGACTCTAGAAACAATTAGCATGAGAGTCCGACACACACATCCATACATGCATCCTATGGAAGTATGGATTAAATCATTCTTTATTGTTTATTGTTTTCTTCAAATTCCATATTTCACTGCATATTCTGTTTTTTTGAGTTACAAGCGGAGGTCGAAGCCTAATACACACATCCATACATGCATCCTTTCGGAGTGAAACTCCTCACAAACAACAACAGCGCTAGAGCACCCTAACGTTGAGCTAATGCTGGGTGCATACATTGTTTTTTTGTTGTATCATTTCATGCTTGTTTTTGAGTTCTGTGCTTATATATATTTACCCATGTTTTTGTTCACCCACATCAAGATGTTAAGATGATAGTGTGGTCTTCCAAAACCAAGATGATGCAAGTGAAAGCATGATATATATATAGGTAGTGCTTAATGCATAATGTTTACTGATACATGATTTTGCATAAACATCTTCACCATTTGAACTTTAAGATCAATGGTTAAGGTGATAAAACAATTAAGAACAATAGAAATGTTTATGCAAGATTATATGCCAAAAGATATTATGCATTTAGTACTAGCTCTCTCTCTCTCTCTCTCTCTCTCTATATATATATATATATATATATATACATACATACACGCTTGCATCTCTATAAGAGGATTCTGAAAATACATAACAGATTCAACTCACGTGAATTGTTGGTCACCATTGAGCATGAGCATGATTTAAATCTATTGGAAAACTAAATGCACTTATTGGTTTCATGTTGAGCGAAAGCGAAATCCAGCACAAACAAGCATGAAAAGATTCTTCAATTTCACATACTAAAACACTTTTGTTTAGAGACTAATTTCCAAACAGTTGATAAACTCGTTTTTGTTATCTTCTGTTTTCTTACAACTTATCTTCTCTTTGTTAAGATAGGTACCTATGGTTAATAAAGTCAAACAACAAAATCTCAAAGGAGGAGAGGAAGAAGAAGACTCAATAACAAATTCTCATTAATCTCATGGAATAATAATAACTTTTATTATATTTGTAGATAGAAGAGAACTCTAGAAAAGTTTCATAACTTGTTTGACAATGCTTTTAATAATAAAATAAATAACTTTTCTAGAGACAATATTCTATGATACTCCTTCCCATATAATAAAACCCCCATTAATTAGCATCACAATGGACCAACTCTCATAAAATAAGAAACTATTAACACTCTAAAATATAGAAAATATCTTAATAAATGAAATTTATTTTACAAGACCCTCTTTACACTTGATTCCATCATGCCAAGTAGTAACTGTAATCTTTGAAAAACTTCAATGTTCAATGGTTTTAGTTAATATATCCAAGATTTGATCTTGATATATTTAAGCTCAACCTCCTTCCAAATGCATTCTCTAATAAAATTGCCTTTCATGAAAAATCAGATTTTTGGCCAATGGAGTTGTGCGCTTGTTATTAATATGAATATTCATAGCATTATTTTGTGATTGATGAAGTTCTTTCTACGTACTTATAAACCACATTACATGTCAAGTACAAGAACTTATAGCACATATTCCACTTCACATATATATAAAATAACAATGGATTGACCTGATTAGTGGTGAGCTAAGGGATAGGGGAAAGTGTAGGTGCAAGTAAATGCCTAATTACCCATCAAGAAGGCAAAGCCGATTGTGATTCTTTATTTATCAATGTCATAACTCAATCACTATCACAATAACCAACAAGCTTGAAATCTTGAGAAGTATACAAGATACTAAAATCAACAATCTTGCCTCCTTTATATGCTTGGATACTTTATGCAACATTGAATGGGATTGCGATCTCCCATTTCAAATATCTTGAGAACCTCTTTAACATGTCTTTCTTAAAAGATAAAATGCCACCATATATTTGATTCACTTCAATACAAGGATGGATAGAATGACATTAAGTCAATATTCATCATCTCAAATTCTTTTATCATAGCTTCTTAAAATTTTCAAATGTGTGGGGATTACATTCAATAAAGACTAGATCAACCACATATAGCAAATAAATAAAATATCATGTTTTTTGCTCACTTTCATGTTGAGTGCACGTGCATATGGACATATTATGCAGTTATTCTCTTGAAAATATTTGTCAATTCTATTATTCCAAGAATGTGATACATATTTCAAATCATAGAGAGCCTTCCATAATTTTAAGACTTTATCTTCATGTTCATCAACTACATAACCCAATGGTTGATCAATATAGACTTCTTGTTCAGGAACTTTATTCAAGAAAGCCAACTTCATTTCCATTTGGTGAAGAACCATAAAAGAGATGATTATGTGAATAATTTCTAAACAAACAATCGAAACAAATACCTCATAATAACCAATTCCTTGCTTTTGCCTATATTCCTTGGCTACTAATCTTGCTTTATGCCTCTAAATTTCACCTTTGAAATTCATCTTCACCTTAATGCCTTTGCTTCATTATAACTCTAATTGTCTTTTTGCCTCTTGGAAGCGTAGTTAACTCTTAAGTATAATTTTTTATTGCTTTGATTAATTCATTCATAGCATCTTTCATCTTTTATCATAAATATGTTGTCAAAATGTAGAGGCTCATTATTTACAAAGAAACAACAACAATAACAACTAAGCCTTTTTTCATACTAGATGTCCCTGGCTACATGGATTCTTTGTTTCCATATAGCTCAATCATGTGTCATGCTAACTGTCAACTCAATATGAGATCATGTTTTATTGTTTTCTTCCAACACTTTGGTGGTCTTTCTCTTTAATATTTTCACAATCTAGTTTCTCATACCTTCTTATCGAAGCTTTCTTTGGTCGTCTTTCTATGTGTCTTTGTCAGCATCTTCATTTTTGCTATGAACATCTTTTGTATATGTAATTAATTACCCAATGCTCAAAACTATAAAGCACAATAAGCCAAATTACTGCTCTATAATATTTACCTTTCAACTTTAATAGTATCTTCTTGTCACATAAAATACTTGATACACCTTTCAATTTTTATTTAAAAACTGACCCTAGGTATTTATACAATATATGCCAATCTTAATTTTATTTAAAAATAATACAATGTCATTTGCAAATAATATAAACCAAAGAACAACATTTTAAATATGTTTTATTAGCTTGCCAATGACCAATACAAATAAATATGGGATTAAAGTAGATACTAGATATAATCCAACATTAACCTCAAAGAAATTTGTCAATGGGATACCTCTCTTTTCTAAAGTTCTCCAAATAATATTTCTTGACACCTTATCCTAAGTTTTTTCTAAATCAATAAATACCATGTAAGTGTTCTTCTTTTTTGCTCTAAAATATTTTATAATACATCTCAATAGATGGATAACCTCAATAATATATCTTTCTAATATAAATACGAATTGGTTCTCTGTTATACTCAATATTTGTCTCAACATATGTGTAATAATTATTTTCCATAATTTCACATTATTGCTCATCACTTAATACCTCAACTGAATGTCTCTCTTATTATTGAATATGGTTACAATTGTACTTTTTCTCTATTCCTTAAGTATCTTTTGGTTTTTATATATTTTATTAAATAATCTTTTAAGTCAAATAATACCTGTCACCTGTAGGATTTTATATACTTCTATAGGAATATTGTTTGGTCCTACATATTTACTAAACCTCATAAGTTTAAGAGCCTCTTTGACTTCATTCTTTTAAATATGTCATCATAAATTGTCATTTATATACTCTTCTGATTTTGTTAGTTCTCTTAAGCTAATATTAATACTATATTTTCATTAAAAACTATAAAAATATTTTTTCTATCTTTTATATCATCACTTGCTACTAAAATCTTTTAATCCTCATATTTGATACATTTAATAAAAGTAAGATCCTTTGTTTTCTAATCTTTATCATTAACTATTCTAAAAATATCTCTTTTACATTCTTTTGAGTTGAGTTTGTATATAAATCCTATCAAATTTTAGCTTTTTCTTCAGTAACGACCATTTTTTATTCTTTCTTTGCTTTCATAAAAGCCTCACAAGTTTCATTAGTCTTATGAGCTTAATACAATTTATAGCATGTCCTCTTCACCTTGATCTTATCTTGCACCACTTCACTCTACCATCAAACTTCCTTTTCTACTTATGCACATCCTTTAGATTCACCTAACACATCTTTTGTTTCTTTTCTAATATGCTTAGTTATATTGTTTCACATATCAAAAGGTGTACTACCTACATAATCCCAAGCATTTTCTTGAAGAACTTTTTTTTTAAATATATCTTTTTTCTTATTTTTAAGATTCCACCATTTAGTCCGAGTAGCTCTATATACTCTTTGCCTCTTTATCTACTTTTTTACTTGTAAATTCATAATTAAAAATCAATATTGAGTAGTTAAGCTTTCTCTTAAAATTATCTTGCAATCCTTAAAATAGTCTATCATTTCTCCTATAAACAAAATAATCAATTTATATTTGTGACAATCCACTCTTTAAGTAATTAAATATTTATCTCGTTTCTTAAAAATTACATTGGTTAAAAAGAGATCATATCTTTTAGTCCTACTTGACGTGTATAAGCACAAACTATATTTAAATCCTCTATTCTTAAAACTAATTTCACCATCATAATTTGGTCACCATGTTATTGTATGTCTACTATATTATCTTTTAAATCTTTATTTACAATAATACCAACTCCATTTTGGGAATTTTCTTTTCTTGAGTATCATAATTTAAACAAGTGTTCTCAATCTCCTATACCTTTTATCTTGTAAACATATAATGCAAATCTTTCTCTTAATCATAACATCTAACCTGCATTAGCTTGTAGGTCAATATTCTGATATTCTAAGTACCAATACAAATCTTATTATCTAGAACTAACTTCCTTACTCCTACATCTATCAATGTTGAAAATATAGACTCTCTGAAACTTAGTAAAATTGCTCAAATTATGTATTATTTTTGTTGTATCATACAACTTTTTATTCTTTTAGGTCCTTCACTTTAACATAACTCATTTTCATGTAGGGTTTAAGGAGAATATGTTTGAGGTGGACTTGATTATATATGTTCTTGATTAATGGAAGTATATTCTTACTTTTAAGTATTTCACTCTCAAGATTTTTCTTCATGAAATTGTATATCTCTACCATTGACGATCTTTTTATGAATAAAATTATATAATTTTGTGGGCAGAGAAACTTTGATCGTAACTAATAAATACATACCTCTCACTTTTATTGTCAAGTTTAGTCCTCTTCTCACTTGCCACATTTACATATGCAATGCTTTTAAAAACTTACAAGTAAATAACAGTCAGCTTGAAAGCACTCCATAGCTCTTAGGTGTTTTTCCATGAACATTTTTAATGTGATTTCAATTCATTAAGTAGATTACACAAGTGATTGCTTTTGTTCTAAATTCTTTAGGCATAATCATGCTCATCGACATACTTTGCACTTTGTTGAGAATGGTCCAATCCTTCCTTTTGGCTACACCATTTTGTTGATGGATCCTGGAATCATCATAGTTGGATGAATTTCATTCATGTCAGAAACATCATAACTTCTTTGGAAGTAAACACTTCACCTCTATTAGACCAAAGAGCTTTGAGTTACTAATTGTTTGTTCTTCTACCACCATTTTTATTCTTTTAAATATCTTAAGTACCTATGGTTTCTCTTTTAAGAAATACACCCAAGTTTTTTGAGAATTATCATGAAGGGATAAAAGAAAGTAATTATTCCTATTAAGTAAAGTCTGATTTATAGGTCCCATTATCAGAATGTCTTAACTACGAAGGATGTGTTCTTGATAAAGATTCCTTAGAGAAACTTGCTCTTGCTTTCTTGTTGAAAGTATATCATTCACATACTTAATTCAAATCCTTCACCATGCTATCTTTGCTCATTGATTTAAGACAGTCAAATTTGAGTGACCAGATCTCATATACCAAAGCCAACAAGAATATTTAAAACAAGATTGTAAGCACCTTGAAACATCACTTTGAATATCAAGAACAAACATCTTATTTTTGTCATGAGAATAGTTGCTAACGATTTTCCTTTATCATACTTCATGATTAACCTTTTATTTTTCAAATGAGTATCAAAATTTTATCCAAAAGTTCTCCTGAACTGAAAATATTACTTTTCATTTGAGAAACAAATAAAAAATTTCAAATAAATTGATAACTTCCATCTGTCAATCAAATCAAGTCTTCTCTCGACATGAACTTGAGAAGAGTCTCCAAAAGTTTGTTGCCTTGAATTCATTCTTCAAGCTCCACAAACAAATTCTTCTTTCTACATATATAATTACTTGTACCGGGGGTGAGATACCATCCACTCACATCTTCAATGTATTTTTTTTTCTAGCAAGAAACAACATAGGTTCACTTTCTTCATTTCTACTCTAGATAAAATTTGATTTCTATTCAACATTATTTTTGCATTCCTAAGAAAAATATCTATATTCGCTGCAAGTGTAATATTTAACAATTGATTTATTATATCTTCATAGATTCAACCTCCAATATCTTCCTCTACCTATTCCACATCCTCTTTCTCGATCAAAGTCTTAGCTTCTTTCTTCTTTATTTACAAATAAATTCCTTCCTCTCTCACTTTTACCATTGTCCGTGGTCTATTTGAAATAAACTATTTATTTTCTCTTTCAAAGAAAAAATCCTTGTTTTGATTTTTAGGTTGTTCTTCATGAGCTTGCAAGGATATGATGAGCTTTTGAATGTTCATGGTATCCAAGTCTTTGGACTCATCAATGATGACAATTTCATAATCAAAGATTGCAAGATTTTTCCAACCAACATATGGTCATAGCATATATCATCTCCACACATCTTTGTTTGATTAAAAACAACCAAGATTCTTGAAATATAATAGGAAATAGAATTCAATTCATGCATGTGTAAAGATTCAAATTCACCCCCTTAAAATTCGGAGATGGACTTTTCTCACCTTGGTTACTCCTTGGAAAGAGGTTTTGAGAATCACCCATACTTCTTTTGATGTAGAGAAGCTATTGTCTCAATCTAAACACCTTAAAATTTCCATGGAAATATCAAAAAGTGAAAAAATGACTTTGAAAAGTAAAATTACTTGAAAAATCTATGAGAAGTATCAAGTGTCTGAAATGTTGAGATTTTCCTCTTTACTAAGGAAAAGAACATAAAAAGAATCAAATTCAGGTCCAAGTTGAATCTGGGAGATCCAATTTAGAACGCAAATCCAAGAGGTCAAAACATGTTTAGGACATCTTGTCTACATATACATGTACGGGATAATGTCATTTAATTCAAAGTCAAGAGTAAGCAAAGCAGCAAGCAAGGACCAACATGGCTCACTCTCTTAGTAAGGGTCCTCCTATGGTTCACATAGGGCTGCTCGCACATTTCAAACAAGATTGGTCGGTTCCCACACTTTGAATCTCATGCCTAGCTGGTCGGTTCACAAAGAGATATCAAGCAACTCTAGTGGAGCTATTTCATGATGCATAAGCATGCATACACACACACACACATTTTGGGTGTATCATTTGTTCATGCATGAAAACTTTACATAATATATATTATTTCGTATGATACATATAAATAATAAGACACATATATGTATGTATGTATATCATATATACACACTCTATACTTCATAAATACATATTATGTGCACAATACACACACACGCACACACACACACACATATATATATTCAGATGGTTCATATATATACCAACATATATTATTATATCATTTTCCACATAATGATACATTCATATCAAAAGGTGGATCCCTCCCGTATGATGAATTATGGTAGAGAATTGGAGAACAAGTTAAATGTGACGATAAAGTCCAGATTTCACCAAATGGATCGTCCTTCTCTCCAAGGTTTCCAAGTTCAATGTGTGAAGCTGTCCAACCCTATCCCATATTTCCAACTGACATCAATCTCCAACATCATCCATCAATAATTCTCATTAGGTAGATGTCTATCTTCAAGGACTCCTAGTAGGGAATGAAAGGAAGCTAACTTCATCATTTGATCATTTGAAGTCCCACTATAATAAGGGACCAACAACTCATGTGAAAGGGGGCCTTCCGTATGTATTACTTGTCAATTTTTTGAGAGACAAGTAAGTTTCATTAAGCCTCTCCCTTCTGCACTGCTTGTCCACCTTTAGAGAGCAATACTAACATGCAATTTTAACTTGTCAATTTTTTGAGAGACAAGTAAGTTTCATTAAGCCTCTCCCTTCTGCACTGCTTGTCCACCTTTAGAGAGCAATACTAACATGCAATTTTAGGTTTCTCTCATGCAATCATACTAACATGCAATTTTAGGTTTCTCTCATGCAATCCATGTCCTACCTCTTGAGAGTCTATTATCTTCAACCAAATTTCTCCCTCACATGTCAGAGCAACCAAAATTAAACAACCTTCAACTCTCCATCCTTGGAGAGAAAAAGCCCATCCATCTCATTCTCTTGTGCACCCCCATCATTGGAGCCTTGCTATGTAATTGATGAAGAATAAACAAGAATTCATTCCCTTTCATTGTCCTTATCATCAAAATTTGCGTTAGGTAGATTTATTGTATATATCTTTTCTCATCTAATCATCATCATTAGCCAATGGTAATTTGATCATATACTGCATTAAATCAATTAGTGTTTCATCTAATCCACATATTAGTCTCCATCATGATCTCATGTCATCTGTGCACCTGATTGTTGCGCATTCGTACTACCTGCAACCCGCTACTTTTCAGCCTCATAAGAACCTAATCTATCGTGCCCTAAGTCACAGCTAAAACCTGACCATAATCACAACTTCATCCTGCCTACTTTCACTCTATAACCTCTCGAGACCATGTTCATGTCCCATTATTACCAGCCCTAAGCTTAACCAATTTACCTTAGTCTACCCAATTGCATATCCTAGGGCAGTTGCACGGTATCTTGAGCACCACTTGGGCAATGGTACACACACAGACGCATATACATGCACACTTGTTACACTGGAGCAATTAGGAACATACACATTCCTCCATAAATTTATCAAATAGTAATTCATTATAGATACTGCATAGTGGATTTTCGTTCTTCCTCCAAGAATGGAAATTCACACATATGTTGTCATCTAAACTTTGATGGATGAATGTAAGGACCTTTTGATCCTTCTTGTTCGTTGAATAATCTCTTTGGGCAACGACTCCCTTCTCTACCAATTGCCAAACATCATAGGATCTAAGTAGCGCCTTCATACCAATTGTAGGATGGTTCTGGTTCTGGGTATGGAGGTTCTGGTTTCAGTCCCATCACAGTTCCAGATTCAGTTTTTAGACGGTTTCAAATTCGGTTTCGAAGTGATTTTCGATATGGTTTTAAGTGATTCTGGACCCGATTTAAGTTTATAACTACATAAGTTTATAACTATAGTGACATTCTATATGTATTAGTGTATAAAATGTATTACATGATACATACATATATATATACATATATATATATATATATATTACATTAAAAAGGATATAGTTACATTATATAAGTTCTTATAAGTTATAACTTATCACTTATAAGTATTACATTCATTAATTAGTTTATGTATACATGATATATTACATTACAAAATGTATGTAGATTATGTAGTAGTAATGCAGCTATATAAGTATATAACATATTACATACATTATATATGTAATGTATTATATAATATAACTATATATGTATTGCATTATATATATATAGAATAATAAGGCGTTAAACGTAAGTTATTATATTATAAAATAAAATATAATATATGTATAAAAATTCATACAAGATGAAATATATAATAAAAATAAAAAAAATAATGGGCTTAACCATAATTCACTTACTTATGAATTATGCCTCCTACATATCCTCTTGGGTATACAAGAATCAACACTCACGCAATTCTTACCTTTTGGTAGAAATCCCTTATCTAAACTGATCGACTTTGAACTTAATCATTATTGTTGCTCCATGCTTGCGAGATATGGGTGTCAATAGTACTGGTACTAGCTCCTCCTTCAGTAGTATAGTCATCAGTATATATGTCAACTGACACTTCTTCATGTTCATGTGCAACTTCCACTAAATATTTGCTCTATAATAACAATTGAGGTTGGAATAACAAAAACATCATTAACAATTAAAGATAAAATTAAATAAGTTGATACTCTCGCCACCATTTTAAAACATTTAATTCATCTCCACCCTCATCTTCTTCAAATGCACGAAAATCATAATGAGTAGCATTATATACCTCAAACTCAGTTCAATCCATAGATTTTGGCCGCTTTCTAAGTCTAGATTTTAAAATGTAACCTAAAAAGTTACCACCAAGAGAGGAGGATGCATGATTGTCATTGTTTTCTTCTTCTACTTGTGAAACAAGATGACCCTGCACATAACTACATTCGACACTTAATTGGTTAATGTTTAAATTTATATCATTGATTATACTATTGATATCCTTAAGCTTGTTTAATGAAAAATCATTATAATAAACATTCAAAAATAATTCTAAGCCTTCTAATTTTAATCTAGGATCTAATGTAGTAGCAACTAAACTAATTGCTTGAAGATCTATATAATAATTAAGCCATTTTCTGTCATCTCTTGCAAAATATGAGATAAGTAAGAATTAATATGAAATTGTGATAATGCATGAACAACTTCTAAAGCTTGATAAAAAAATAAATGACAAGTCAAATAGTAAACACTAGATAACACATTTGTAGCATTATTAAAAATAAAAAAGAGATCAAAAATTCATTTACAAACATCTCAATTAGATTCAAACAAATTCTATTATAGAAAATAAAGCTACATAAACTCCATTAATAAGTCTCTATAGGGCATAATCACAAGATAACATTTGATAGGTTGAGTTCCAATGATTTTCAATGTCTTTTTAAAATTTTCTTTCTCTTTTACCTTTTTTTCATTTACAAAATTCTACCCATGCATTTCAAACATTAGGACGACTCTAAAAAAATTAAGTGCATCTCTAATAAGTTGTATTTCATGTCGTATAATCTTCAAACCATCTTGTATACATAGGTTAAGTACATGACAAACAGATCAAATATGAAAAAAATTATAGCCTAAAATAGGCTGACATATTTTTTGTAATTCAAAAATAGTGCACGTATTTACAACATTATCAATTGAAATTATTTTTTTTTACAAGATAATCGATACTTTTCAAAAATTGATTTTAACATATAGAAAATATTTTGTACAGTGTGTGATTTATCAAAACGATAATGAAAAATGACACTCATATATGCATGCAATTGCTAATTATCAGTGTATCTATCTATCTATCTATATATATATATCAGCACGTAGTGACAATATAATCAAATGAACAAAAATATAAAGCTAACTCTCTTTTTCTCTCTATATAATTTATGAATATGTCTACTAACCAATTGCTTAGAAATAGGTGCAACTAAAGGATGATGGGCATTTTTTTTACATAATCAACAAGTTAAAATTTTTAACCAAAGTTAGAAGGAAGATGTTCTACTGAAATAAAACGTTCAAATTCCTCTCTATCTCGACTTCCTCTCTATCTCGACTGGAGTTGTAGTAGAAAAGCCCCATAGAAGCAGATCCACTGGTAGAAGAAATTTCATGCACAAAAGATTGAGCTTCATGAACATCTAAACCATTACTGTTAGATGCTTTTTAATAATATGATTTGTTAATGTGTCATAACCATCTCCTAGCTTAAAATTGTACATCTTATCACAATAGTTATACTTCACTTGATTCATACTGCCTTATTCATCATATAATTTTATAAAGTAAATTTTAAATAAATTAGATCCTTATAACTTAGCTTTTGGAGGGCATCCTCGGTGTGTAGATTGTAGATTGTAGTTGTGGAACTTCCTGTGGCAAAATGAATTACTACACCAATGAGAGGTTAGTATCATTACCAATACCTATATCTATTGTGCTTTCTTAACTAAGTGGTATTCACATTATAGGTATTTGAGGGATATGACAACTCTAACTTTTGTTCAAAACGACTTTCCTTTTGTTTTAGAACTAGAAGAATCATCACCACGGTAAGTCATTAAAATAAATAAATAAATAAATAAATAAATAAATAAATAAATAAATACAATGATATTAGAAAAATAGAGTAGGGAATTTCAGAGCTAGTTAAATGCGACTTATGTATCTACAACAACAATAACAACTAAGCCTTTTCCTATACTAGAAGGGGCCGACTATATGGATTCTTTGTTTCCACACAGCCCTATCATGTACCATGTTAACAGTCAACTCACAATAAGCTAGATCATTCTTTATTGTTTCTTTCCAACACTTTTGTGGTTGTCCTCTACCTTTTCTAATACTTTCTAAATTTAGTTTTTCATACCTTCTTATAGGTTCTTCTTTTCATCTTCTTTTTATATGACCAAACCATCTTAAACAATATTCTTTTATTTTATCCTCTAATGATGTTATTATTCATAATTTGTTTCTAATAACCTCATTATGTATACGGTCTTTTCTTGTATAACCACTCATCCATCTCAATATCTTCATTTCTGTCACAGACATCTTTTGTACATGTTGATGATTAACGACCCAACACTCAAAACCATAAAACATGGCAGGTCTAATTACTGCTCTATAATATTTACCTTTTAACTTTAATGATATCTTCTTAACACAAAGAATACTTGATGCTCCTCTCCATTTAAACCAATCAGCATTAATTCTATGCGTAACATCTCCATCAATTCTTCCATCATTTTGAAAAATTGACCCTAGGTATTTAAAACTTTTCTTTTGGGGCATGCAATGTGTGTCAATTTTAATTTCTATGTCCTCTGAAGCAACCAAATGATCAAACTTACATTCTATATATTCTGTCTTTGTTCTACTAAGTTGGAGGCTTTGCTTTCTAATGTTTCTCTCCATAGTTCCAATTTTCTATTAACTTTTTCCTAAGACTCCTCCACTAATACAATGTCATCTGCAAATAACATACACCAAGGTACTTCATCTTAAATATGTTTTGTTAACTCATCAATCACCATTATAAATAAGTATGGACTTAAAGTTGATCCTTGATATAACCCAATATTAACTTCAAATAAGTTTTCATTCCTTCGTGAGTCTTCACACATATTTTTGCACCATCGTACATGTCTTTTATAAGGTTAATGTATGTCAATGAAATACCTCTTTTTTCTAAGGTTTTCCAAAGAACCTCTCTCTGTACCCTATCGTAAGCTTTTTCTAGATCAATAAATATCATGTGAAGGTCTTTCTTTTTTGCTCTAAAATATTCCATAAGACATCTCAAAAGGTGAATCGCTTCAACAATAGATCTGCCTAACATGAATCCAAATTGGTTCTTTGTTGTATTTGATACTTGTCTTAACTTATGTTCGATAATTCTTTTCAACAATTTCATAGTATGGCTCATTAACTTGATACCTCGATAATTCGCACAATTCTAAATGTCTCCCATGTTCTTATATATGGCTATAAGTGTACTCACTCTTCATTTCTCGAGCATCTTTTGGTTTCTTCATATTTCATTAAATAGTCTTGTGAGCAAAGTGATTCCTATTTCTCCTAGTATTTTTCAAACTTCTATAGGAATATTGTCTGGTCCTACCAATTTACCACCCTTCATATATTTAAGAGCCTCTTTGACTTCATTCTTTTGAATACATCGGTAGAAATTGTAATTTATATACTTTTCCGATTTGGCTAACTCTCCTAAGCTAATACTAACATCTTTATTTTCATTAAAAAACTTATAAAATTAAATTTTCCATCTATTTCTTATATCATCATTTGCCACTAGAATTTTTTCATCATCGTTCTTAATGTATATAATATCATTAAGATCTTTAGTTTTCTTATCTCTAACCCTACCTATCATAAAAATATCTCTTTCACCCTCTTTTGAGTTGAGTTTTTTATATAAATCTTCCCAAATTTTAACTTTTACTTCACTCACAACATTTTTCACTTCCTTCTTTGCTTTCTTATAAGCCTCTAAAGTTTTACTAGTTTTCTTAGCATAATGTAATTTGTAATATACCCTCTTTGCCTTGATTTTATTTTGCACTACTTCACTCCACTACCAAGGTTCTTTTTGTGCCTCTACACCTCTCTTAGATACACCTAACACATCTTTCACCACTTTTCTAATATGTATAGTCATATTGTTCCACATATCACAGGGTGTACCAACATAATTCAAAACATATCCTTGAAAGACTTTATGTTTAAATATATCTTCTTTCTCGCTTTCGAGGTTCCACCATTTAGTCCGAATAACTTGATGCACTCTTTTCTTCTTTATCCATTTTTTTATTTGTAAATCCATAACTAAAAGTCGATGTTGGGTGGTTAAGCTTTCTCCAGGAATTACCTTGTAATCTTTACAGCACGCTCTATCTTTTCTTCTATAAATAAAGTAATCAATTTGTGTTTGTGATAAGCCACTCTTATAAGTAATTAAATGTTCATATCATTTTTTGAAGATTGTATTGACTATAAAGAGATCAAATGCCATAGCAAAATTTAAAATCTCCCTACATTCCTTATTTATATCGCCAAAACCAAAGTTTCCATGAATACCTTGATACCCTAATACCTCTTTACGGACATGTCCATTT